>APFE030794822.1:0-125649 GCA_000404065.3 Pinus taeda | reverse complement strand
GGCGCTTTGTTTTCTTGGGGGGAGGGGCCTTGGGTTGCGTGCTTGCCTTGAGAAAGCTCTTTTTTTCCTACAAAACAAAAACACGAATATGAAAAGAAAAAAGAACCTTACGGCTCGAAGTTAGCTTTAGTCGGAAACTAAATATTTTTCTCAATGTTTCTGATTTTCCGAGATCACACTAAGGTGCAGGGAAAAGAGCATACGCATGAGAAAAAAAATTCTTCCTTTCTGTTTCTGATTTGCCCAGATCGCACAGAGTCGCAGGGCAAAGAGCATACGCAGAAATGAAAGGTATAGATCCGGTAAAAAAAAAACTAAATAAACCGAAACCGAAATAAGCAGAGAGAAAATAATAGTAAACTGCAAATAAACACTGTATACCTCCAGATCTTAAAAATGACGCAGATAGGGCTACCGGAAACCTTTTCGCGTGAAACGAAAGGGGTTCCTCACTGGAACAGATGCTCCAACACAACAGAGCAGTCCTCTTGGCCCGAAAGCAGTCAGAAACAGTAGATCTAGGAAACGAAAGCCACATGCAGTTCTACCGGCTTCAGATTTGGATCACCAACGGACGCGGCCCTCAAATAGCTCTGATACCATGTAGGAATTTACAGGGTAAGTTCCTCAGACAGAACACCAAAAGGACACCGCTCACAAACAGATCACAGATCAATACACCAGTATTTTGACGTGGTTAAAACCCTCAGAGAGGGAAACAGTCCACGGCCTGCGCCAACGTGGCTACTACAGGCAATTTATTAATAAAAGAATGAAAATTTACATAGGCTTCTCTCATGCACGGTTGAACCTACAAATGACCCTCCATGCGCTTTAAATAGAATTCATGGACCAATCGGGTGTCAAGCCACGGATCAAGTGTCGGTAGAGAGAATGAACCGTCGGATCACTACATATCGTGACCGTCGGATTGTAAGTTACAAATGTACATAGCAAAGAAACACACTTTACCTAACTCTATACTAGACCAAGTTATACTTAACTATTCCTACGTGTCAGAATATCCTAACAAACCTATGTTATATATTTGAGGATGGTCGCCCCTAAACATTCATATTTTGAATCCATGCTAACCTCGAGAGCATCAAAGATAAGAGTGGGCCCAGTTTCAAGTTATATGGTTGAGATAGATTACCAAGAAAAGGCGTTCTTCTGAAGAATGATAGAAGCATGTGGATTTATTGATAGATTTATTGCTATGGGTCTTGTGAGAATCTAGAAAGATAAAACACCAGATCTCTACCAGATAGATCAACAAGTGGTCTCGAGCTTCATTACAGGGTATCTTGAACCCTTGCTCATTCTGGTTATGGGTCAACCACACAAAACCATTTTCCAATGAAGTCCTTTTTCTCGGCCACACACTATCCACTTCACATTTGGCCCACCGGCATTATAGGGTATCTCTATCCTCGACTCTTCCTTCATAATGGTTATGGGTCAACCACACAAAACCCTTTTCCAACAAAGTCCATCTTCTCAGCCACACACTATCCACCTCACAGTTGGCCCACCATCATTATAGGGTATCCCTATCATCATCTCTTTGTGCATCATGGTTATGGGTCGGCCATGCAAAACCCTTACCAATGAAATCCATTTTCTTGGCCACACACTGTCAATATCACAGTTGGCTCACAAGCATTACACGATATCTCTATCCTTGGATCTTCGTGCATCATGGTTAGGAGTCATCCACAAACCCTTAGTTATGGATCAACCATGCAAAACCCTTTTCTTTGATAGCACTTGTTCATCCACAACTCATCTTCGACAAAAGTTTCTACCAAGGGAACTTCACGCAATGGGGACCATTTATTCCTAAGGAGGTAGGAATGATATGAATGGAAGTTCACCCACGATATGTACCCATGGTAGTGATCCGAATGGAAATTTGTCATGGTATTCTCCCACCCATGGTATTTACCCATGGTAATGTAACTAAAAAATGTTATAAATAACGAGCCTTGTTTTGTAAGAGGATGGATTATCTAGCACAATGTAGTTGCTACTATCATTTTATGATCTAATAAAAGTTGGTTCATGATTTACTTTTTTTTTTGGGTTATTTTTGTTGGCAATTACTCAGATCTTGGGGCCTCCCCAAGATCCGGATCAAATTAGAGGTTGTTTATGTAGGATTTAGGATAAGCAAAACATTGTGTTAGGGATGACACCAACTCAAGTACATAAGTTATTGGAATATACCAACCTACATGTTAAAATATGATGACGACATAACTTAGCATCAAGAAGCTCAAAGGCACTGATGATGGTAAAGATCATGTGAGGAGGGTTGTATCAATTTTATTCATCCCATCAAGGATTTTTGGAGAAAGGGAAAAACGTGGCTGTAGATATTACCAAATCCAATTCGGAGGTAGAGGAAGTTCGTTGAGCTTCCAACTCACCCATGGATTATCGAGACATTGTCACACTATAGCATGAGGACCAAAACTTAGGTGAATGAATATTTGGATAGACTAAAGTTGACCGGGGCAATTTAGTGGCTCATGTGAACCATCATATTAGATGAACTTAGAAAGAGTGCCAATGGAGTAGATTGTTGATAACCAAGGAGGTTCAAATCCACACTCCATCTAAACTAAGAGAATGTACCAGTAGGTCTGGCGGAGAAAGAATAAGGAGGAATTGTTATAAATAATCACCCTGGGACCGAATAAGAGAAAAATAAGTGTTCAAGAATGAATTTGGCTGGGATTAGATGATGATGAAGTAGGGAATACTTTAAGAGTGAAGATATAGGAACCATGCCAAGGTGATGGACTAATAAGAGGGAAGACTAAGGGATGGCAGATGATTTCATCCTGAATTGGAATGCTGACAAGAGGATGCAACTATGGAATAAGAGTTTCCGGCAAGTCAACTTGGGTGATAAAAATAGGAATGGGATGTCTAGGTCCAAGGGAGTGGAGGATACTTACTAGAAGGTTAAGGTGAAGGAGGACCACTGCCACTCGCACATATGGTTCACACTTGGAGAAATAGATGCACTAGTAATATTTTCTAGCTACTAAGAGACAAGAGAACTTGCAGCCTCTTGGACTTGGATGGTGATGCTACAATTCACACAAGAAGGACTATAGCGGAAAGGTGGGATATTTTCCTGATGCATGATGGAAAAATATGAAGGAACATGGGACAATGCCTATTTCTTATCATAGGGACGAGGCCAAGGCATGCATCATAAAGAAAAAAACCACTTTCAGGCCTTGTCTCACTGTACGAGAGGAAGAATGAGGTATGACTACAAGAAGGAGATACATGTGAGCGACAAGCGTAGAAGTTAGGTCTAGAGCAGCATTAGTATTGAGGTCTTTCTATTTTATGGCACCAATGTGTGGGGGGAGGGGGGGCACAAAGGGGACACGGTTAATCCCTCTTTAGGTTTTTTAGTAACTCCAAGGTGTCCAAATTATATGTCTCATCCTACAACAACCATATCGAAGGAAAGGAGACAATCTTAGTGATATTGGAGGTCCCAGATCCATGGGGATGGAATAAGGACTAAGTGGATTGAAGATGATCCACAATATTGTGTTTAGGGTGGTTGGGAGCCAGAAAATTTTTTGAAAACTTTTGGTATAAGTAGGACTGTAGAGCTCAAATAAGGAGCATTTAAAGTGGTAAGACAATGTGCAGTAGAGGGTTGGCACATGAAGTAGGAGTGTAGTAGAGGTTTGGCATGAGAAGAAAAAGTGTAGAAGAGAGCTGAAGCAATGATTGGGGCATGGAAAAGAAATATGTTGTGCAACATCAGGAGGAAAAAACAAATGGAATAAGGAGACGTGTGGAAACGATAATAGTCATTATGATTTTGCAGATAAATGAACCAACCAAGGAGGTCATGGATACTAGGTGTTTGCAAATATTTTGGGACTAGAAGCCATAGGCAGACTAGAGTCAAGGCCAAGCAAGATATATTTTTGGATAGCTAAACCACACATGGGATATCTCAATAGGAACTGAGAAAATATCTCATGAGTCTCCGAAGACATTGGGTCGAAAGGGTAGGAAGATTGAGACTTTGAGAAGAGCTTATGAGCATAATAAAAGGGCGAGTCTAAGACTTGGGTGGTCGGTTGAGTAGCATCAGTTGGATTTCGGTTATCTCTTAGTGTTTTGTAATTAAAGTCAGATTCAATCTTTGCCCCAAGTGTTGGGTCGATATGGTTGGAGATTACAATCAGGTTCCACCACTAAATGTCAATGTTATTGTGACTAGTGTTACTTCTAGAATATATTGAAGTTATTGTGGATAGTCCCTTTTCATGTATTGTTGGTACCATGGGTGGCTATAAAGCCTATTAATCAAACATTTGTAACTCTATATATTTTCGCCCATTTTGGATAATATATATATAGAAGTTGGTGTTACAAGAATTAATATACTTTCCTTATGGTTGTAAACTATTAATGATGAGCTTGTAATTTTTTCTCCTTTTCTACATAATTGTCTGAATTTATTGATGGATGTTCCAACTATATGAACATTTTATATATATGTGGATTGAACATGAATTTTCCTATTTTTTATTATGATATTGCGTTATCATTAAAGGTTTTTTGTTATTTTAATTAGTTTCAATGTTCACCTTGATGTTATGCTTTGTTTTGATATCATATAGCAACGATGTGTCTTTGTATAGTGTTGTAGCGTTGTGGCTATTGAGCTGAGTTGAGTAAGCAGAAATATCATCTAGATGTTACTACTGGAATTGTCAATCCATTTAGCTTGTATATGATAGTTGCATAGAAGTCTAGTGTCTGTCATCATTTTAAAGGCTCAATGGGTTCAGTCATGCTGCATACAACCATGTCATGTTTGTGCAATATTTAGGAGAATTGATGTTTGGACTCATGTGCAGTGCATAGTAGCAGTAACGTAAGATGGTATGTGTTAGTTATGAGCTTTACATCGTAACTTTAAGACAATCCTATCGGACTATAGAAACATGGTTCCGATAGTCACCCATTAGCACCTCGAGTGAGATTTCACTTTGTGGGTGTTGCTAAAAGTGTTGATGTTAAATGGGTCTTTGCTGTCCACCATATCAAAAATCTTAGGTTTGTTAGTATCCCACATATCAACATCAACTCTGTGTCAACTTCAAAAACCTAAATCGATTTTCACTGTAGGACAAATATCTCCTCCCTAGGATTGACCACTTACTGTAGATAGTTATAGGCACATCTAGAATATCAATGATGGAGGGGTTTCTAGGTTATAATCAAATAGTGATGCATCCAGATGAAAAAGATAAAACTGCATTCACAACACTATGGAGCATCTTCATGTATGACAAAATTCCTTTATAGTTGATGAATGTAGGATCTACCTTTCAAAGGGATATGGGCATCACTTTCATGGGAGGGAGAGATAGGTTCATAGTTATCTACCTAGATGACATGATTATTTTATAAAATTCAGATGATGATCGCTTGGAGCATTTGAGACAGACATTCCTAAAATGAAAAAAATTGATCTATCATTAAATCCTAAGAAGTCATTCTTTATATCACAAGAGGGGAAGTTGTTGGGACACATTTTTTTGAACGAAGGTGTTTGGATTGAGCCAGAGTGGATAGAGGCCATTTCGAAGGTTTGTCTCCCACGAAATATAAAAGAATTTCAATCCTTGTTCGGTAAGATCAATTTTCTACATAGATTTATTGCAAATTTTGCAAAAATATTAAAGGGTATAATAGGAATGCTCAAAAATTACAATGACGCTAGATTGAATCTAGAAGCATAAGAATAATTTGAGAAAATCAAGAAGGCCATCATGGAATCTCTAGTCTTAGTGAGTCCTTATTCCCAAAAGAATTTCATATTTTCTCCTTTTCATCTAAGCATACCATAGCGGTCATTTTGTTACAAAGGAATAGAGAAGGTTATGTTGGAATTGTTACTAGTTTAGGTTTTCATAATTTTTATTGTACTCATTTCAATATGTATCTTTTGTAGCAAACATAAAAAATAAAATAAAAATTTATTTTAAATCATCAATTCCATTCTCTTTATTGATGGTCTTCTAGGTAAAAGCATGGTCTTCATGCTTCTAGGGTTTTTTAGGCCATAAGATTTATTGTCTTGAGTCAAGAGAGTCAACATAATGTTTATAAGACCTTCTAGGCAATATGCACCTTGTAGAAGAATTTATTTTTGAGTCTAGAAAGTTTTAGAAGTATCCTAGCACAAGTTGGCTCTAGCATAGACAAGTCAACCTGAAAAGGGGTATTCAACCCACATATAAGAGTATAAATAAAATCACTTCGACCTAATTTGGGACACACATAAACAAGTTTGATCTGTGGTAACAAGAATGAAAAGGAAGAACTAAGGAAAAGGAAAGAAATGAGAAACCCTAACGAATAAAATAAGATGAATTTGGGGCACTTTTATCTCACATGTGCGAGTTTCTAGAGTATTTGCAAGACCAAAATTTATATAGTGACTCTAGGTCTGAAATTATGTTCCAAGTCGAATGAAATTTTGTTGTAGGATGCTAAGTTTCATATCCAAATTGCAGAAGATAGAATTGCAAGTTCAAATATGTAGATCTAAGTTGTAGGGTCAAAACTAAGGAATGAAGGTATAACTGGTAGCTAGCTAATGTAGGATCAAATGTAACTAATCTAACCTACATGGAAGACATCCTTGAAAGAATCATTAAATGATATTGGTAGCATTCATCACTCTTTGAAGCCATTGTTGAAGATATCCTAGAAGATATTTCTTTTTTCCAAGGCATCATTTAAGTCTCTTTGAAGATCTTGAAAGCCTCAAGATAGTTGGAGATATAATCAAAGAAGGGAAGTTTCTTCATGAAGAAGTAAGTATCCTATTGTTGCTCTATGTATAAATATAAAGGCCTTATGGGTTATTTATGCAAGGAAAGCAATAATCTCACTAGCTTTCCAATTAACTAGCATGGAAGAAAAGGATAGACTCGACACTTACAGAACATAAAGTAATGGAATATGTCCTCGTTGAAGTTATTTAACCTAGAAAAGATAGGTCTTAAGAACTATAAAAATACATGAAAGGAGAAGTAAGAGCACAAAGGATCATTATTTAATCTATTAAGGTTCATCTTTTCCCTTTGTTGCTAATTTGAAAACTTCTAAGGCTATGTATGACAAGCTAGTGACTATGTAATCTATAAGTACATTAGGATGAAATATGCATTTAAGGAATAAGTTTTATAAAATGAAGAAGTAAAAGGATGAGGACATGGCCTTTTCCCTAATGAAGATCTCTCAAATAAGAGACCAATTCCAGGGGCTTGAGGAGACAATTTTTTATTGTGAAATGACAATTTGTGTAATGAATGCTTTGTCATCATAGTGGAGAATTTTTGCAGCAAGTATCTACTCTAAGAAAGATTCAAATCCTTTTGATTAATTATGGGCTCAATTCATCTTGGAAGAGACTAGGATCAATGAAAAGGATGATATTGAATCTGATGAGTGGTCTCAAGCCTTCATTACGAGGATGAAGAACCTAAGGAGGGGAGAGTTTGGTAAGTCTGAGAAGAAGCAAGACATGTCCAAGGTGAAATGTGTTGGATGTAATGAAATTGGACACTTTAAAATTGATTTTCCAAACAAGAAGAACAACAAAAGAAAGGAAAGAAGTGAAGCTCACATGGTTGAGGATATGGGAGAACCTACGAAGAAGAAAAAGAAATAATATGTCAAAGGTCTTTACTATTGAAGAAGGAATCCTCCCTATTAGGTTCTTTAGGAAGATGAGCTTTAATTTAGAATAGAACACATTGTTGTTTTCTCTAGGAAAATCTTGGTTTTGTAAATTCATAACATCATATATAGAAGAATGTGATAGTGGCATATTTAGAAGTCTACTTGTTTGAGTTATTTTGTGGGAGTCATCTAGTCTTTCAAGATTGAGATGGTTGGACCATTTTTCATATTAGTGTTCATCCACACATTACAACATGATGTTAGAGGTAGTCATTTTGCTAAGGTGGATTATTATGATCATGCAAGAATCATAACTTTTAGAAGGTTCTTGGAAAAATCATTTTGATAAGGATAAGTATACATTCTATATAGTATGGAAATAATGCTCTTAAGGGATGAAGGAATGCAATTGATAAACTTGCAAGCTCATTATAGGACATATATCTAGATGATAGAATAAGAGCATAAGAATGCATATTAAAAAGTAACTCTTGTATAAGATTCATATGTAGAGAATCTTGGAATATCCTTAATATGATTATGTGATGGATAAAGAAGTAAGGCTTTATCTAGATTATGTAGAATAATGATTAATATCTAGTATAGTCTCTAGAAACAAAATGTAACTTAGAATAAAGTTGGATCCTTGTTCACTTTGATGCATGAAGGAAGATTCATGTGGATAAGGACCATGAAGATGTTGACGATAAGATGAGAAGTTCTCATGATTAGGTAAGTTTAATAATTTTGGTTATCTAGTTAAAATATTGTTTTTTCTACCTGGAAGGATGTTGCAAGAATACATGATGACAATTGTGGCAAGTTCATCTGCATAGATGGAAGATATGGTCCTAAAAGTTAAGAAGACAATATGCACCCATTTTGGGATTAAAAGGTAGAATTACAAGAAAATAACCTAAAGGTCAAGCTCATACAATAACAAGGAGATGAATTTCATGAAGAAGTTATTATTAGCTTGAAGATTGGAAAGGATCAATATAATTCCTTTATTATGAGATGAAAGTGATGTGAAATATTAATGACCTAGATAATATCACAATATTGAATAAAGAATATGGCTCCATGATACTTTGGAAGGAAGCAGGATCAATATAATGAGATGTGAAGAAAATTGGTAGCCATATAGTTGAGAAGAAATGGTAATTGATACTCTTAAGAAAGAAAGATATAAGGCTTCTGGTGTTGAATTTCCAAATATAATGGAAATATGGAATATCCTCTAGATTTTATAGGGAGTGAAGGAGTCTCTTTGGATAAGAAGTGATTTGTTCCCTGGTCAAGATGGAATAGGGGTATCCTCTTTGGGTGAGAGGGAGTGATGTTGGACATCACTTGTGCATTATCTACTTCATGTGTCAAGAACTTGACCAAGACTAATAGTTGTAAGTTTAAGTGAATGCCCTGAAGAGATAATGGTGAAGGATTGGATAATAATTTGTGGTTTCCTTGAGGATAAAGCATCCAACAAAGGAAAGCTATCGACATTATTTGAGGATGGGACACGTATCAAATATAAGAGTGGTAAAAAAGGAAATAATTTCTTTGAGGATTAGGAATCAAAGATAACAATAATCCTTAAAGGACATACCTTGATAACATCCATATGGGGTATGTGTCTTGTGGAGGTAGTGCAGTATCACACGTAAAGCCTCCTAGCATAATGATCTTCAATGAATTTGAGCTTATCTAGTTAGGCCTCAACATACAGTGATGGTCCTAATGTGTATGATTACAGTTGGCTTATCAAACCAACTCTTCTTATGAGAACCCTTCAATTTGAGAATGATGTTGTACTACTATTATAATTATGAATGCCTCCCTAGTTAAGAGGGAGTGTTGGAAATGTAATTGGTTTCAATATTCATAATTTTATTGTACTGATTTCAATATGTATCTTATGTAACAAACAAAAAGAATAAAAGGAAAAGTAATTATTTTAATGCATGGGTTTCATTCTCTTTATTAATGGTCTTCTAGGTAAAATAATGTTCTTCATGCTTCTATGGTTTGCTAGGCTATAGGATTTATTGTCATGAGTCAATAGAGTCAACATCATGTTTATAAGAACCATTCGCAGAAATGTACCTTGTAAAAGAATTTATCTTTTAGTCTAGAAAATCCTGGAAGTATCCTAGCACAAGTCAGCCCTGGAAGAGACAAGTTGACCCAAAAATGGGTATTTGACCCACATGGAAGAATATAAATACAAGCAATTCAACCTCATTTGAGGCACACGTCAACTAGTTCAATATATAATAAGAAGAAGGAAAAATAAGAGTGAAGGATAAGGAAGGAAAGCAGAAACCCTAGCTAAGAAAAGAAGAAAATTTTTGGGCACTTTTATATCACACGTGTGATTTTATAGAGTAGTTGTAGGGGCCAAAATTTCTGCAGTGGCTATAGGTCTAAAATTTTGTTTCAAAGGGCTGAAATTCTATTGCAAGAGGATGAAATTGTGAGGTTGGTGTAGTACAAGAAGAGATTGTCTCTGCACTTCCTAGTGTGACCTTTTACCTAGCTAGAAGTTCTATTTAGAGGGATTACATCATGCTAGAATGAGAACTTGGTCTAGGGTTTGGTTATATATTGTCTCATTTAAATTAAATTCTATAAGAAAAGAAGATTTTTTTTCTGGGTTTTCCCCTTGGAGGGGTATTTCCCTAGCTTGGAACCAAATATCTATGTTCATTTTTCTTTCTATTTTGATATTGATATTTGTTTCATGAAAATATATAATAATGAAACAAAAGAGGATAAATAAATTTCACAAGTAAGTATTAAGGAATAAGGAAAATTCAAATTAAATAGTTTCCATATTGCATATTTCCAATAGGGTATGGCCAAGCTATAACATTATTTAGTCGTTCATTAAGAGGTACAAAGTTGAAATACATTATCTTGGAGAAGTTTACCTATGTTATGGTAAAGTCATTCAAGGTGATCCAAGAATATGTGCCACACTCTAGGCTAATAGCATGTGTGCCATCTACAACAGTGAAAGAGACACTTATTAAGCGCAATAGCAATGGTCGACGAGGAAAATGGATAACAAAGCTACAAGAATATGATTTTGAGATTAAGCCTACTAAGTTGATCAAGGGCCAAGGGTTAGCCATATTCTTGACTATGTCAAATAGTGCTTCATTGGAAATGTGCACCAACAAATATCTTTGCAATATCCAGGAAGAGGAGAATCCAAAAGAACCTCTCTTTATTGTAGAAAGGAATCCACAACAACCCTTCCTACTAGAAAAAAGGATTCCAGAAGAACCCTTCCTAAAGGAACTCTCAAAGTTCTAAATTCTCCATGGTATCAAGGCATTGTTCTCTTCCTACATAATTTGGAATGTCCACTCGAAATATCTAAGGCCAAATGTGGATCTTTGAAATTGAAAGCAATAAAATACTACATTTTGGAGTAAGGTTTGTAGTGGAAGGATCATTTTGCCATACTTCTTACTTGAACCACTGAAGATCAAGTACCAGAGATAATTTGAAAATTCCATTGAGGTATATGTAGAGGACATCATGCTAGGAAGGTCACAAGATTCTAAGAGAAGGATACTATTAGCCTTCTTTATTAAAGGATACTAATTTCAATGTTTGATCCTATCCAAAATGTTAGATGTTTGTAGGGAAACAAATGCTATGACCTCTTCGATTCAAGTCGATAAAAGTTCAAACTCCTTTCCAACAATGGGGATTGGATTTCATCAAAGAGATACATATGAATTCAAGTGGATAGAACAAATAGATTCTCATGGCCATTTAATATTTTACCAAGTGGGTGGAAGCTATTCCAACTCACAAATTCAATGAGAAGGTTATCATATTTTTCTTGGAGGACAACATTCTTTGAAGATTTGGATGCCCCAAAAATATAGCCAAAGAAAATGCTTAGGATTTCAAATATTTCAAAGCCATTAAGTTTTTTCAAGACTACAATATAGATTTGTTGCATTACATAACAAGAATTTGATAAGAATTATTAAATGGATGCTAGATAATAATAAAAATAATTGGCATGTGAATCATAATTATTCTTTATGGGTGAATAGAATCGGTACCAAAAGAGTTATCGACACTTCCCCATATCAATTGATGTACGAGATGGATGTGGTTTTCCTATGAACATTACTGTACTAGTAATGAAGTTGCTACAATATGAGACACTAGACATTATTTTGATGAGAAAAAGGATTTATCACATCATAGAAGTTCAACATCAAAGAGAAGAGGCCTTCAGTAAGTTGAAGCCCACCAGCAAAGAGTAAAAGATATCTTCAATAGAAAGGAAAAGGAATGTGACCTACAAGTTCGATACCTTGTACCAAAATAGGACTCAATCCAAGCTAACAAAGGAAAACATGAAAATTTCACATTCTATGGGTTTAGCCATTTTGAGTACAGGAAGTACTTGACAATAATACGTATCAGCTAGAGACACTTGTGGAGATTTCCTTGGGAGCCCTGTCAATGGTAGGTTCTTAAATAATTTCTTCACATGAGAAGTTTATGTAGTAAAAAAAAATTCTATTCTTTGGTTATTATTTGAAGTTTCTCAATAAACCATTAGAATAATTAGACACTACTCTCAAGGGACATACTCCATAACCTAATGACAAGAAGGCAATGGAACTATAAAATTGTCAACAAACCATAGGGGCATATTGTCCCCATGGAGCCAATGTTGGTGTCAAATTCTTAAAAGGTAGGATTAAAATTATGAGACCTATTCATAAGCCAACGTAAGAACTAGAAAAATTTGTCAAGATAAACCAGGAGTAGAACCATTGTGGGAAACATTGATAGGCCAACGTCATTTTAGCATCACCAGGGCACAATGTCATAATGCTATGATTTGCGAGCATTAGAAGCAGGTGCATGCACACGATTTGGGTGCACGACCCAAGGGAATTGGAGGGCACACTCATCATAGTTGTGTTGGGTCACAACTGAGAAAATGGGTGACAAGCATAAGGTGTCAACAAAAGGTGTGTGTTTCCTAGATCCAATGACAGAGGTGCCCACAAGATCAGACAGTGCATAGCATCCTACGCCACCAAGTTTCACTCTCGATAATGCTTCAAGGTCATGTGGAGGAGGTAACATGTTGGCACCACATCCTTCCCACATGCCTCAGAAGGTTTCAAAATATGTATCCTACCCTCTATGAAATTTTGTCAAGTGTCCCATCCATGTCACTCATGTGCCATCTGCCGAGTCGGCTACCACACCACATCACTCAATACCCCTTTTGTTGACCCTTTGTACCCTCAAAAACCACATCAATGCACCCCATCCAATCATATTCCACCTAGCCTTGTCATGTCACCCTAATGCCATACATCCCCTACACAACTTGCATGCATGCAGATCCAAAGGTAGAGATCTCCTCTCATCTGATAGTTTAGATTATTTCACTTACTAAAGCTACAAGCAAGATACACTTCCAAGGCATGTGGCTAATGCCATGCATCACCTCCTAGAATGCCTTACACAAATTTATGATTTTCAAGATCCTATTGGCCAGTCCTATGAAAGCTTACCACATGGCTCCCAACCTAGCCAACAAACCTATGTGTCTACTATGTCATCTATACTCATCGCCCAACCACCGTATATGAATCCTATCATGCCCAATGAGTCATCGTGCTTTGTTTGCAAACCACATTTACAACCCTACATCCCATTCACATAAGAACAAAATCATATGGAGTTTATCACCAAGACAATACTCACACGTGTCCCATGTCAACCTATATAAAGGGCCTAAAGTAGTTTATTTTTTCCATTTTCTCAATGTAGTTTCTTGCTCCATCCCCCACACACCTACAAAATTTAAGATACTAAATTTAGTAAACAAACACGTAAAGCATGCAAATTAGAAAGATGAGTCACCTCTCTTGATGAATACGCTTCATTGAAATCCATTCTCTATAGGAATCCATGGGAATTCAACCCATCTATTGTTGTTACTACAATACCCTCCAAAATTTGGGCCTACACCTAAATATTGGAGCCTACTTTGACCTTACATGTTGTCATAACTAGTAGTAAGAGTCATTCCATGTATATTCTTTAAGTTTTGAAGTCTCATTTGGAAGAAAACCAAAGTGTCATCTTTCTTTTCTAAAGTGTAGCAAGAAATTCTCAATTTGATTTTTCCTTGACTAAATTGAGAAAAATTGAACTTCCACATCAGCAGACAAACATGGCTTGTGTCACCCAGTTTAATCATATAATTCTGAGTTGGAGGAGTTAGAGTTCAGTTAATCATGTGTGATTGCTAATTTGTAGCAATAAAAGTCAATTATCTCAGGTTTTTTTCAGATAAACTAATTCCAACTGTTGAAGGAACTAGTGTGTTTACTTAAGGGAGCTTGGACCCATGTTAAGAGTTAGCTATGCTAACCAAAAAAACCCTACACTACTGGCCCATTTGGCAAGAACCCGTGTAGCACAGCTTGCAGTCTCACCCAAGGCAGTATTGGGGGATGCAAGAACTAGGTTTCTGCATCCAAAGGACTATGTGATGTGTTTCTATCCCTCCTAGGGATTTATTCTGACCAACGTGAACCCTCATTAGGGGAAATTTGAGGTCTAAAATGGGCCTCCTAAGGAAATTATAAAATAATAGTGGAAATAATAAAATAAAATTACATTACATCATCAAATTTTAGAGGGAAACAATAAAAAACTATTTTTTCAACTCGTATTTTCAACTTAATTGCCTTTGGGTTTACTCAAATTTCGAGCGGAAACACTCGCTGGATGCATAATTTGTTTCCTCATCCAAATAGTAATGACGTTTCATACTTTCGATGGATCGTGCTACACAAAAAATGAGAAATACATGAAAAAATCTGATTGCAATCACATTTGTTCAACTATTTATCATTTTTCATGTAGTAGGGTCCATGAAAAGTATGCAACATGGGTACTCCTTGGATGATAAATTAAATTTTTCATCCAACAAGTACTCCTGCTCGAAATTTGAGTTAAAACTTAGGGATATTATTTTTTAATCTTTATACCTTTTTACTCCAAAAATGGTGAATCATCCCCCATGGTTGACATCATCATCTTGAATCATATTGGTTCTTATAAAGTTTAATTTGGTTGAACTTTTTTTTCCTAGGAGGCCCATTTTAGACATCAAAATTAATGAACCCTTAAAACCCAAAAGCTACAGCAAATAATAGATAACATGTTCAAATTGTTCATCAATTGTTCTAAACATTCATAACAACATCTAAACAAATAGATCTACCCTTTCCGCACATCTATTAAGCAGTTTTCATGATAAATTGTGGTAAATAACATGAATATATAATAATTTAAAAATAAACAATAACACAGAGAAACATAGATAATTCTAAAAAAAACTTTTATTATGATTAGATCTTCAATTACAGACTCTTTATGCCCTGCACAGACAATTGTAGGGACCGACACACTCCGTTGCAAACTTACCAAGGCCTCTATGCACACAGCTACAGGAGCCTTTCCCTTTGCCCAAGTGCAGAATATAAACTTCTTTCTTAAATCATTCACACAAACATGGATTGTTATTTTCATGACTCTCTATGACTCCTTTTTATATCATCTTCTAATAAAATACCATGGTCCGTGAACCATGGGAAGGTCATAAAATAACTTAAGTCCTAACCAACTAAGGGGCTTTGACCTTCCTAAAGCCCCTTTGACTCCTATCAACCTGTGTGCTCCACTCCTCAAAATGTAGATACTTTACAATAATAATAAAACTTCTTACAAAATTGACCCCGGGGACCTTGTCCCAATAGGCCCCCAACACAGTCATGACTCATCCCGGGTCACTTTGCTAATGTTGCCTTGATATTTTCCTGTAGATTGTTAAATTTTGTCTTCAATATTTTAGGATCTGATGTTCCCTGCACAGCGGCCTAGCGAACCTCCTCAACCAATTTCTTTGTAGTAGGACCTTCGACTGTAAGGCCCATGGTTCTATGTGTCTGTTGCATAGCCTTTAGCTTGCTCTGCACCGTCTGTTTCATCTAGTTGGCCTCATCTTCCTAGGGTTGTAACCTTGAGGATATTATGGATGCCTTCTGGCACAACTCATCGATCTCAGTCTGGATGAAATTCCCTTCCTGTAGTAGTGTGAACCTTGAAATAGTGCTAAGGTCTGCACTGTAGCCCTGATCTTGTCGAACTGCCTTTTCTTTTCTCTGATATCTTCTTCGATTTTGTACAACATTGGATCCTCCTATATTGAGGTCCACAAATCGATGGCTTGTTCAAACAAATGGGTGAATTCCTTGCCTACAACTTCTAATGTGGTTATCTCTTCTTTAATAGCTACTTCACGCTTCTCTCTGAATTTCAAAGTAGTGGTTGGATGCAGCTTACATTGGAGCTTAGATATCTATAAATGCAACTCAAATCAAGCTTTTCCAATCTTCACCTTCAATTCTTTTACCACAACATCTATCTTTTGTATCTTTTCAGCGTAGGTCACTTCTGTTGGAATCTGGAGCATGGGAAGCTCACTACAGGCCTGTGCTATTCCTGCTTCTAGCTACTGGCTAGGTGCAATAAATTCTTCATGTTTGTTAAGGGCTTGCACCTTTTCCTCGAACATTTACTGGTTGTTGGATTTTACTTTTTTGATCACTAGTAATGCTCATTGTTCCCGAACTTTGATCTCCTCTAATACTCCTTGATGCAGCTCATGCAATATATGAATAGGGAGTGCTACAAGGTTTAGACTCAAATCCTTTAGATGCAATATGCACGCCCTGTCTACTGAATTCTCAACGTGCAAGGATCCCTCCAATAACTACACTGTGTGGAGGTCTATGGTGATTTATGCTTCTAATGCTAACCTACTTGCTTACTTCAGGTTGGCTTGCTTCAAGTTCTCTTATCCAATGCTAGCTTGAATAATCTTTGTCTGGACTTGCAATTCCCTCAGGCCCTGCTACACCTTGTCCAGTGTTTGATGGTACTGGTCCTCAATGTGGCTCCAAATATTTTCTATTCTGTCATGGACCACATCACTAATCTCATCTAGGTCCTCTGCCGTGAGAAACAAAGGGGTCGCGCTAGCACACTTGTCAAAATTCAGCTTCTTGCACAGTCCCATGGAGCTCTGCTTTTGCCTCCTTTTTAGAATGAAGGGGGATGCCAAGCCTGTTCCCCCTTCCTCTTCACCCTCTGTCTCAACCTCTCCATTTGTGCACTCCATTTCAGATTCGTCGAGGTCAATAGTGGCCTGCGATGTGATTTTCTATTTCTCCTTGGGCGCTTCTGTCTCTTTGGCAGAGACCTTTTCTTTCGGTACTTCCCTCTCCTTTGTAGAATCCCCTTTCTGCTACGTGGCCCTTTTCTTTGCCAAAGCCTTCTGTGCTTCCTTTTTCTTCTCTTTCACTACGATCGTCACAGCTGTGGGTTTCTCGGCTTCACCTTCAGTAGCCTTACTGCTTCCTGCGCTCACATCAGATGGGGTGAGCCAGTCGCTTCGCCATTTAATGATGACCCCCATAATGTCATCTTCAGCGACCAAGTATGGAAACTTATGCCATCTTCCTGTGACATATTTCTTTGCATAGATAAACAGATTATGAAAATCTACCTTGAAATCAGTGACATTCACATATCAGGCATGCAAAGTTGGTGATAACCATGGTCGTTGATTAATCATCATCCTCAACTCTGATTCAAATAGGACCCAAAATATTTTAGTCACCATGACATGTTTAGTGTCCTTTCTGACCCACAACGAGGCAAACATTGCAACCTCACATAGATCTAGATCATGCTTTGGGAATTGGCTTGCCACTGGCATCCTCCATGCCACTAGTGTGATCAACAGAACCAGGCACGCATAGTGGAATTCTTTTCTCTCGTCTTGTGCCTCTCGACAATCTTCCAAAAAATCATGACATAAATATTTAGCCCAATTATATTGGACTCCCATCGTGCACTGTGTAACCAGAGAAACCTCTAACACTGGCACTTCATCACCATGACACTTCCTCATGATTTTCCCGACCAAAATTTGTTCAGTGAACTGCACCGTGCCATCTAATGAGATTAATTGCATAGTCATGCAACTTCTTCACCAGCCCAAAGTCACTCTTCATTTTATCTTCCAACTTCTTCTCCTGCGATTTTCCTTAGAAATCATTTGCAGGGTCTACTCCTTGATATGGCAGCAATTTTATCCTATGAATTGACATATCAGTGATAGGAATGGGCCCTCCCAACCAAAGGCACCCATCATGAACCAGTGTTAATAATTGATGCACACAAACAATATTAATGGCATTGTAGATAAAATGCGGCACCCACAACATATTGAGTAGCCCCTCACACTCAACTCTAACCACCCACTTCATGGGTTCAAGTCGTGTAACATCTGACTCTTTGTAGTATACCTTCTTTAGGTATTTTCTCAGTTCCAGCTGTGGGAAGTTTGCGTGATCCCCCAGGTCCTAGTCCTATATTTTTAAGTATGGTATTTGGGCCAATAGGTTTCCCTCAAAAGGTACATTCTCCAATAGCAATGGTGTGGAGACCATCAACTTTGCTGAATCCAGGCCTTTATGATTTTCGTCGTGGGTTTCCTCGACAGTATAGAAGGCATTATCTGAGTAATTGAAACAACTCTGTTTGCATCGATGTCCTCAATTCTCATGGTTAGCTCTTCCTCATCTAGGTCCAAATATTCCATCAACTACTTGGTTATATCCATCTTGCCCTTTTGTCTGACCTCTGTTGGATTTTTGCACTGTGATTGCCACACTGCCACTTGTTGACTCTTCTTTTGCTTCTTTTTTCTTACCATGGAAATAGGTGGTGTAGGACTCGGTGACCTAGGTGTTGTAGTAGGACAGCTTGTAGGCACAGGTTGGGTCAACTTAGGTTGGGTTGCAGTTATTCTCTCCAGGAATATTTCGCACTACCAATAAGTTAAATTCCTAAATCCTGGCTATGAAATCTTCTCTTGAAGTATTTCCTAATCTTTTGCAAATATATAACGATTCTCTTGGTGCAAACTAAAGAGGAAAATCTCGAGGAAATTTCGCAGGAAGGAAAGTGTTTGAATGTGGAGTGGGATGTTGTATTTGTAGCCCAATTTGAATTCAAATCCATCCGTTCCCTCCAGATTCCTATCATTAATGTGCTTTTGGCAGTAGATTTCCAAAGATATTCTCCTTAAATGCATCGCAATGATGATACCTCATGCAATCTGTTATGCCAGTTCTAAAGCTCCTCATCTGAATCCAAGTTGTAGGAGTTTTCCTTCTCCCAATTAATTTCCATCTGACATAGGGTTGATCCAATCCTCATCCTCTGTAGTAATCGTTTAGATTTTCTCAATATCTTCCTCCTCGTAATAACCTCAGGCTAGTTCAGTATATCGTGCACCCTCGGCCGAATCTAATGGAACAATAACCCTTAGTTCCATCTTCTCAAATGTCATGTTGCGCTTCTTGAGGTTGATGACTGCGTTCATATCAAATTCCCAATCAATTCTACGTAGTGTCAAGGTTAGATTATTTCCATCCATTATTTCAATCACTTCAAAATCAACTATGGCATCCATCCCTTCAATATCCATGATCACTCCATGTAGGCACCCCGTAGTAATAATATTTTGTTGATTCACCATTCTTAGGTGGATCAAGGATGACTATAATGGTGGTTTTCCCATTCTTTACCAAGTCTGTTTAGGTAAAACATTTGCATCAAATCCCAAATCAAGGATCACTTGGTACATTTCAAATTCTCTAATTAGGGTAGTCAATCTCATCTCACGACCAATCCTTTTCTTAACCTTGTCCACCTTATGGACTGCACACTCTCTCGATAATGGCTTACCCTTGCCAGTGCAGTTATCTATCAACTCTTGCAGTCCCTCTACTACTTTTTTGTCCGTTAGGACCTTCATGCAGCTTTGTAAGAAAGATGTTAACAACGAAGGATCTATTTCTTACGTAGTACTAATTTCTTCGGGACTCTCCATGTGTGTACTCTAAGTCCTTGATGTAGAAGCTCCAACATCTGCAAAGCTCCTGTTTGCATCCATAAACATTTCCTTTACTTTATCCAAATTAAATCCATTATCCTTGTTAGCAGCCTTGCATACCCCTAAATTTTACTCTGGCTGTTTCCCATTGTCCTCCCCAGTAGCTATACCGCTCTATGTAACAATATTAACACTAGGTCCATCTTCGCATGGTTTTGATCTCATCATCTGAATGTTCTAAGTAGGTTGTTTGGTATGGGTCTTCTTTTCTTGCATCTTCGCAATGAGATTAGGACAATCTTCTATGACATGATCAAATTGTTGATAATTTAACAAGAGGGGTGTGTTGGATTCTCACAATCTTGCTCAAGGTGACCTAGTTCTCATCAATTGTAACAAATTATATGACCACGACCTCTTCCAGCTCCTACCCCTCATCCTCTTTCTTGTCCCTGGAATCCTCCTCACACTCCAGTTGTGCCTTTATCTTGCTGAGGACGTGCCTCCATTTGCAGTCTATACGTTGGTTTTTTTTCCATCATTAATTTGTAACTTCAGGAATTGTGCTCGTCATGACCTACAAACATACAAAAATTGAAAAACATTTGTTGGGGAGTCTGCACAAACTTTTTTAACAAATGACAATTTCATGTATTATGTTTTCCTGTGATCTAGCAGATAGCACACCAATGTACTACACCTGTACTTGTGCCAACAACATTTTCTAGCTTTAGGGGGACAGGACTTCCACCAACTAGATAAGTTTGATACACCGGGAGACAATCATTATCATAACCATGGCCTTTACATTTTAAACACCATAATTGTGTGCAGGTTTCATTATGGACTTCTTTCCCTTTCTTAGACTCTACAACTCCATATGTAGGCTTGCCAACTATGACTGAATCTGTTGCACTCCCAGATTCATATCCTGAATAGGTGAGGCTTCCAAATTCATAGAAATCTCTTGTGCCTCAGCCTACGTTCCAATTTTCTACTATGACAATGGCAATCCCAAATGAGGTAAGAGTGAAGCAATATACCAATCCCTTTTTTGTTCAGTTGTGATATGCAGATTAGCCTATTGTAGTAGAAATTTCAATCTTTGATCAAAATCCCACGCAGACTCATTCACCTTCTGTTGGATTTCTTTGACCTCTGTTACTGATTGGGCTTGCGACTTAGGCTTCTTGAATTCATTATCTAGTGCATCATTTGTATCCTTTAATGTCGCAACTGGATGAGCCATACTATACTTAATATACCATCTTAGCGCCCTATCTTTCAATGTTGTGACTAGATGAACTTTCTTCAGGTCATCATTTGTTATTTGCTATGACTTCCATATAGCATATGCTACAAATCAAAATTGTTCAAGGTCTTGTATCCCTAGTCCCTTGAATATGGGCATATTCATATTGTTAGGCATATTGAATAATGGACTCAGGTGGAGGTGGAGGCAGAGGTGTAGTTGTAGATGTGTGAGGTGGAGGTGATGGGAGAGGTGGAGTGAATGGATGTGGTACTCTTGCAATACCTTGATTTATCATCTGCATCACCCCTTGAGGCGTCTTCAAACTATTACTTTCTTTGTCACTATCAGATGCTGCCAACAAATTACTGTACTCAGCAAATGAATTTAAACCTCTTATAAATGGCTTTCCACTTCACATAGCTCCCATAAAATCTTAATTAAACATCAATTTAATGGCATAACTTGTTTCTCACACAATAGCATTTTAATCCAAGTTTTTAGGGATTTCAGATACTTACCTCTTCATCCTTTGAAAACCTAGCATTCAACTTTGCTATAACTGATAGATGTATCGATCACGAACTCAGTAATGAATCCACCTAAAATACTATCGATCCAATAATTGACATCCCTCGTGATCTTGTTTCTTGAAGCTTCCAAGCACCTCACTAGCTTTGGAGTCCACATAATAGGATTATACAACTTCCAAGTACCTTGGCCATCCACCAAATTAGAAAATAATTCATATAAATCGCATGGAGAAGAGCATAGCAAAATTTTGTGTTCTTTTGTATACAGGTATCTATTCAACCACTCTTCTTTTGATAGGCATAGATTCATGTTTTCCTGGGTTGCAAAATAGTGTAGCTTTCAGTCTATCCACTTCTCAATCTCTTTCTTAGTCGATATTGAGTTATGTCTCATCAAATATTCCTTAGATAGATCCTTATCCTAGCAACGGAACCATTTGTTGACTTAAGGGGGCTTGGACCCAGGTTTAGAGTTAGATGTGCTAACCAACAAGAACCTGCACTACCAACCCTTTTGGAAACATCCCATGTAGCGCAGGTGACAGTCTCACCCGAGGGAGTATTAGGGGATGCCAGAACTAGGTTTCTGCATTCAAAGGATGATGTGATGTGTTTCTATCCATAACTCTTAAAACTCAAAATTATAGTAAATAACAGATAACATATTAAAACTCTTTGTTGATTGTTCTAAACATTCATAACAACATGTAGACAAACAGATCTATCCTTTTTATGCATCTAATATGTAGTTTTCATGATAAATTGCAGTAAACAGGGAAAATATAGTAATTCATAAGTAAACAATAACACATAAAAACACATATAATTCTCCAAAACAACATTTATTATGCTTATATCTTCAATTACAAACTCTTTCTACACTATGAACACAATTGCAGGGGCCCATGCACTCAACTACAGACTTACCAAGGTTTCCGTGCACATAGCTATAGGAGCCTTCCCCTTCACCCTAGTAAAGAATACAAACTTCTTACTTAGATCATTCACACATAGATGGATTTTTCTTTTTATTACTCTCTATGACTTCTTTTTATATCATCTTATAATACAATATCATGGTCTGTGAACCATGGTCGGGTCACAAAACAACTTAACTCCTAAACAAATAAGGTGCTTTGACCTTCCTAAATCCTCTTTGACTCCTTTCTACCTATGCACTCCACTCCTCAAAATGCGAATACTTTACAATAATAACAAAACATCTTACAAAATTGACCCCAAGGAACCCTATCCCAACATAGTGGAAGGTCATTTATGCAGTGGGACTCCAGTCTAAATCAATGATCATCTAATTAACTTATCAATCTATTAGTTTCAGTGTTGTCTGCCTATCACCAATGATCAAATATGCTTTTACCAAGTCTGTTAGGGGTCTCAAGTTCAAACTATATCATGTAACTAGGCTTTCAGAGTAAAATTTAGTCGCTGGCTAGTTTGTCTAGGAATGTCTCCATTCTTTTGAAAAGTCTCACATGTTGGTTGCCTACTTCACTCAAATGAAGGAATCATAATAAAGAGGATGTATTCATCATATCGGTCATCATCATTACCACTTCACTCAGTCTAATATCTTCATTAGGTCATTAGAGTTTCAAGGTCCATCCTCATTCCATGTATAAATCTAGCATTAGATGAGTTGTGATAAGCAGCGATTTGCATAAGCTTTTATGAATTTTCATAAGTTATTCATGGTTGCAATCTCAAGGTTCCAAAAGAATAAGTCTCACTATGCAAAAAGATAAAAAGAAGCTCAGGTTTCAACTCTCCTGAGTGGCCTAGTTTAAAAGGTGAAAATCATGTTTTGGAAAGGTATGTGGGGCCCATTTTAATTCAAAAGAGAATCATATTTTCCCTATAAAACCCCAAAAAGTCTGAAACTTGTTTTATTTACCTCCTAACCTCCTTTGTTCATCGATCTCTCCTCTCCATTGGTGAAAAAACATGGGTTTCTTAGGCAACATTGGAAAAAATCTCTTAGCACTGTGCTTCTAGACACTACGATGTGCTTCCATGAACTACGCTGCGCTTGTGCCAAAGCAACCCGAAACTCATCCAACCTCACCCAAATTTTGATTTTGAGCTTGTGTTACTACTTCTTGCAATTCTAAGCTTGTTCACAAGTAAATATCATCCTTTTTCTCACCTTTTTCCTTTGGCAAGATGAATCCAAATGCAAGTTCTCTTCATCTAAGGTTTAGGTGAAATTTTCATGCTGCAAGCACTACTGCGATTGATTGATTTAGTTATTTTTTATATTGAAAACATGTACATTTTTCGCATCATACCTCTGTACATGTTTAAAACACCCTTTGATTCACTAAATAACTTATCAATCCTTAGTTTGCCTCACCCTTACATAAACCCTAGCTCATACCTAGCATTTTGGGCAGATTTCCTATCAACATTGTTTCTCAATTTCTCCTAATCATTTCATGACCTCATTCCACCCCATTTAAAATTCATAAGTTTCTTGCAGCCCCTATTCATCTCCTAAAATTTCCTTACCATAATTTCCTTTCCCCAACCCCTCATTTCATCATTTCACTCATTCCTCGTTGTTTTTCCATTTTCTTGTTATCTAGGGTTTCTATCATAATGGAGGGAGATTCTTCACCATCAAAAAGGAGAAAAAACCATAAAGGAGGAAAAATCCTCAGATGTGACCTACCAAATACAATGAAATCAACTCATCACCATTCATCAAAAGTGTTTTGAAGATGTCAATTGTCTAGGGTTTTGTAAAAGGGTACGTGAAGTGGGTTTCCATGAACAACTAACTGATTAAATTTCCACCCATATGAAAGGGGAAAGGGCCATCATAGTAGGGGTTGACTTTACATTTTCAGTGGATACCATTTCTCTTGCCACAGGGATACTTGATCATGGACAGTAATGCTTTAAAGGTATGAGTTGGACCTTGAATATTACATGTCTTTCTTGAAATCACCCTACAAAGAGACCCATACACACATCTTCCCATTTAGGTACCTATTGGAGAAGTATGCACCATTGATGAAGATTGTATTGAAGTTTTTCACCTGTGAGGGAAGGTTTTCTAGATTGTATGTATATCACATTAGGCTTCTAATGTACTTCACAACTCATAAACCTCTTTACATGTGTAATTATATATGTAGAAGCCTTGCTAAACTGTATGAGAAGGTACAAGTGAAAGAAAAGGAACAATACCCTAGTCTTTTTCATCACATCTTGATAAAGATTTTATTTCTCCATTAGCTAGCAGAGAATAACATGACATGGGATTCATTCATAGAAACAACTTTGCAATGGCATGAAACTACTTTCTCAATTGATCATCAAGACATATCAACAAAGCAGGTGGAGGTAGTGTTATCACTCAGGTTGTCCCTAAGCTCCTGAAGGGATACGGTCAAGGTAACCAGAAACCAATCTTTGGATTGTAGGTTCTAGCCCACCTGCAATCAAAGAGGGCTCTCTCTTAATGATTTAGCTTTGTTGATGATGATTTTAGGCTAGTTATTGGGTTCAGGGGTTTTGATTTTTTTGTTTGGATGGAGTTTGAATGGCAGAAAATGTCACTTGAGCAGAGAGGCAAGGAATAGGGTGATAAGTTCAAACCATTGGGCATGGAGTCATGGATTGAGGCTTGTTGTTGCGTTTTCTTGGTCATAAGAGGATTATGGAGCAGGATAGCTACACATGAAACAATACCAAATTTGCTGAAAAGATGGGATGATGGTCAGGGATGAAAGGAAATTAAGAATCTTTCATCAACTAACGAGGAGGAGAAGTGAATGAATGGTTATCTAGGAGCAGTTAAGAATTCCTAAACTGACATTCATATGTGAAAGAAACAGCGTAAACAAGATCATTTAAGTATGCATGCTCATAACTATTCCTGATGAAAACATGAAGAAATTGTAGAAATTGAGCCCAGGGTGTAGCCAAGCAAATCCTAAACTATTCTTCTTTTCTGCAATTTAGATAGTTGATTGATGATAACACAAAACATAAAAACTAAATAGAGTTAAGGAAACACTTATTGAACCATGTAGAAGCACAGGAATTCCATAGGCACTCCTCAATTAATTAAACACAGCAGACAGATTCAGAATCGATGCATCTCAGTAGTCTTTGATTATAGAAAATATCACATTTACAGTGCGAGTCTCTGCTCAAGCAAAATATCGAACCAATAAAGATCAAACAACCAACCAACCCCTACTCCATTTTTCATGGTGGTATATATAAGCAAAATATCTAAAGTTATTTATTACAACCGACCTAAACAAGTCTGCAGGAAGAAAACTTTCTAAACCTAACTCATGCTGGAATTAAATGTAAGTAAATCTGCTTTGGGCTGCGCCAGTGGCAGCTGGATCAAAAATGAATTAATGCGGTGTCTTTAGTGGCTTGGTGTAGTGGTTCTGTAATAACTGTGCCTTGAGTTCTGGTCCACTGATCTCTTGTGAGCTTTAATGTTCAGTCATTTGTGCTGGTGAGCTCTGAATGCTTCCTCAACTGCTTCTTGACTTTCAGGGCTTTCCTTTTAATGCTTGATTTGCCTCGAGCCCTGAGACAATCTCCTCTGATACACTTTGCCGCTACACTGATACTCTTTGACATGCTTTTTATCTTCACAACTACTCTGATACTCTTTAACCTCTGAACCTGGTCTCTCTCTGTCTTTAGATATGTTTAAATTAGCAAAATCGGGCTTTTTTTGCCATTTTCGGTGCAAAAGGGCCGAGGAATCAAAAGATTCCCTAAAGATTCTCCAATATGGCCCATTTTCCATAGCGATGCCCGATTAGCGCGAAGCGCTAGTCGCGCATCGAAAACTGCCTCTGTTTCTCATTCCGGAGCTCCGAAGCTTGATTTTTGTGCTTGCGCGTTTTTCCGTTTTTTGGCTGCTGACATCAGTATGATGTCAGCGGTACGGCAGATGACGTCAGCATGACATCAGCAGTGTGGTCCTCTAGTACAGATATGACGTCAGCATGCTAACGTCAGTAGGGTGACATGGTAGTACGGCGGGGAGATGACGTGGTGGGACACGGTGGCAGGTGACGTGGGCCAGGCGCAGGCAGGAAGGGGTGAGGTGGAGGCGACGTGGAGGGGTGACGCGGCGCTCTTGTCATGCAAGGGGAAAGGTGGTTTTGGAGTTCATCGGACTGCCTTTGGTACGGAGGTGGTTTCTGTCAAGGGTGGCCTGATGCAATGGGAAGCCGCCAGCTGTCCCGATATACGACGGTAAAACCGTCGGACATCGGGTGCTAACGTACCCACACAAGAGGGTGCTCGATATGCGTAATAGCCATCAGATCTGGAGGAGGTAATCCGATGGTGGATGGGCGGAGAAGGTGTGCGGGGTTTAGTGAAACAGCGCACGCATTATTTTTTTAATTTTTTCGGCCGCGGGTGGGTTTAGACTTTAGGAAATGCTTAATAGGTTTTGGTGCTTGGTCATTTATTAATCAAATATTAATAAATCCCAAAAAAATGTTATGCACTGGGTTATGGTATGGTTTGGAAGGGGGATTTTGTGTCTTGGAAGAAGTCTAAACACCTTGGGGGAAAAATTATGCGGAGATGAGGGCTCTTACTAAGGTCCAGGTGACTTAGTAATTCCCAATGGGTATTTATGGTTATGTTTCAACCAGAGGAAGGGGATATTTGCATAGGGGATTTATTATCATAGTTTGAATAGGGGAAGGGAAGATAGATAGGGAGTTAAATAATAATGTCAATAGTCAATATGAAAATGACAAGAAGAGCGCTAAGTCTTAGAGATCTTAGGCTTCAAAGGGGAGATAGAACTAGGTGAAGAAAATATGGAGCCTCCTTGAGTAAAGCAGATCTTTACCAAGGCAAATGATATGGAAAATGATGAACTAAGAGATGTCAAGCAGATCTTGACCTCTTTTGGGGAAGTTAGTAAATGATTTAGGGAAGAGGAAGAAAAAGGGAGTTAGTCATGCCTCGCTTGAAGTCCTTCAAATGGGAACTGCCTGCTGACTGTGATCTTGATAAATGTAACACTTGAAAATGTGGAATTGATCACAAATTAACATTCTGCAACCTCAAAATTACCTACCCAGCCTACTTGCCTAACATTTTTTTCTTCTTTTTGGTTTGGGTGCACTTAGACTTGCAGACCCATCTTTCCAACTTTTCTTTTTATGTCTTCCTATCTACATCTACACTTATTTCTTCCAAGGGCCCAGATTAAGCAGTTGGGCCCCTTTGATTCTCTACCTATCTAAGAATCTGCCAAGATTAAGCTGTTTGGACAGATTATTCATTCTCTATATTCTAAAACATGAAATTGAAACCTAGGGAGACCAAGATTAAGTTGTTTGGACCTCCCTTTAGCTGAAACTTCTACAAAAATGTAATAAATCTTCAAAATTGTAATGCAGCAGATGAACTTTGAGTAGCATTCTTTCATGGCCTCTTTCTTTGGTGACTGCTAGCAAATATGGAGCATTGCAACATGCAAAGTATGACATATTTGGCCTGTAAAAATGTCGATCATGAAATATGAGTAACCTACTGCAGTAGGAGGCTAACAGGTAGGATCATCAATAAAGTCAATGGAGGTTCCCAAGGCACCCAAATATGAGGTGAATAGAATGTATCAAAGAGGAAAAGGGCTTATGTTTACTTCTTAGGTTGAGAAAAGGGCCAAGCCTTCTACATCAACAAAACAGGGATCACATGTACAAGATGAAGAGCTAATTGAGCATGATTTTGAATTGGTGGACTTGGAAGTAGCAAATGAACCTTAAAACATGCAACATATTGTCTAAGAGAAACATTCTCAAATCAGAGAACTCATGGACAATATGGCAAGGGCAAGATTTGTTATCTCCTTCCTTGAACAAGAAAATAGTCAGCGTAAGGCTAGACAACTCATCATGGAGAAAGATCAATCTAAGTTGTAGCGGCAAGGAGGCAAAGGAAAAGAAATGTTAGAGCCTAGTGAACATGAGGAAACTGAAAAGCAAGTCAGAAAAAGGAGGCCAAGGACCAAGGGACTCAGAAAGGCATTGAAGGAGGAGAAAGGACATAACTACTAGATGAAGACCTAGACATGGAGGATAGAATTGCCTTGGAAGTAAACCAGGATAGAGAGTATTGGTTAAATAAGTTCAATGACCAATTAGAAAAGCTTCTTGACAAATACATTGTGGATAATTAGCTATTGAGAATCATGGCCCATCATTATCAGACCAGAAACATGATATCCAATATCAAGCTCAAGCAGTTGAAAAATAAGCTAAAAGAAACCCTAAAGGACAAGAATGAGAGAGATAACTTTAATATGCTTGCTGAAGAATCCATGAGGGCTTGACATACCTCATGTTTCACCTCATGACAAATTTTGAAGGTCTTTTGAGCATTTTTTGTTTTTTGACTATTTTGGTGCCAAATTTAGAAATTGAGCTAGTCACAGAAGCACAGCGCCTTGGCACTGTGCTTTTTACTCAGACCTCCAAATGACAAATGTCTTGCATTTTTGGAAATATCATGGCCTCCTCTCAAAAAAAAAATTGATAAAATTTCTCAGAGAGTGCTAAATTTTGAGAAAAGGAGAAAAAGGGGTAAAAAATCATCATTCTACCACTCTTTTTGACAAGTGTTGTGCTTCTGGAGAGACCTTGGGAGAATGTGTTTTGGAAGTCCTTCCCATGTGTAATTTTCAAAACTTCTAGGTGTTATATAAACTAGATAGGAAAGGCTAGTTGACCATTCTCTCAGATCTCAATTTGGACTTCAAGAAGGCACCTTAAAGTTGGCTCAAAGTTTGCACTACGCGTCTGCAAATTTCTGAGTTTTTATTTTAAATTTCACTGTGTAATTTCCTAGTTTTCAGTTTGACTTGGTCAAAGTCAAATCTCATGATGTAATTGAGGTATTTCGAGGTTAGATGATGTAAACATGAATAAATATACACGATACATTGTTTTTATGGTTAATTAGGCCTCATTAAGGAAGAAAAATTCAAAACAAAGTCTAAGAGAAAAGTTTGTATTTGACCTTCTCACTCTTACTTGTTGGTTGAGAGAATCTTGGAAATAGTTCCACCACCAGGGAATTTGAATCCTGAAGGTGGGGAAGCTATTTGATTGAGTTTATATGTATCATTTCTCATTCAGAGAGAGAGGTTGGACTTTTTTTGAGAGGTTTGTACCTTATGTTCTCTTACAGCTAATACATAAGCAATTGCAACTATATTTCAGGAATTCTTGTTCAGTGAGCCTATGGTGTTGTTTTCTTTTCCTATTAGTTTCTATTGGATAAATCATCTCTGTTTTCATGCTTTATCATATTCCTATGAATTTTCTTGTAGTTATAAAGACATAAATATTAAATATAAGCTCTGTTTATGTGGAAATCATGCTGGTGTTTCTTCTCTTCTAAGACTAATGAATTCATGATTTTACATCCTAATTATGTTATCTTAAACTCTTAGCCCTATACTACATTGACAACAATTTATGTTCACCATCACACACTGATATCTAGCTCATTTTTATACTTGTCACTTTATACTTGAAGCCTTGACCTAGCTACCTGCTCTAATCCCTAGTCTAGCAAACTAAAAACCATAAATTCACAAATACTCAAACAAAACTTGCATATCTAGCCTAAAACCTATTTCTTTTAACTTATTCATTGACAAATCTTTATATAGATCCCTCTCTAGTTCAGTAGGGCTAGCTACTGAATTGAAAGTAGTTTGAGGTTTCCTTTTTCGATTTCCTCCTCAGCCTAGGAAATTGTATAGGATAACATTTTGGCGTCGTTGTCGGGGAAACGACTGATAAATTATTCATAGGATTTACTCTAGAGCTTTCAAGAAAACTGGTTCTATAGTTGACAGTTTCCAATATCTAAAGATAGGCTGATTTTACAAATTTCATCAAGTTTAAGGTGTGAAAAAATTCTGGCTCCTAAAAGACATACTAGGTCAAATCCTGACACAAATCTACCTTTTATTGTTGAAGTCAGAGAAAAACTACTCAGAAAGCTTAAGTTACCTATCTCTAAAAGTGTATTTCGAAAAATAAAAAGGACAACTTCTTTGCCTAAAAATCTATTTTCTTTTAAGAAGCTTCCTTTTGATATTTAGTTAGAATTGTCACTTTCAAGCTCAAAATCTGGGTCATGCATTTTTGAAGTGATATCTGAGCCCCTTCATTTTGAATCTCATTCCCATTATTTAGAATATCTATTTGCTAAATTTGATCATGAGTTGTAGTTGAATTTTGACAAACTTCAAAGTCTTACTGACCAACTCCAAATCACTACTCAAAAATCCTATATTCAATATCAGCTTGAATACTTAACTGTTTTTTCATTATCTACTACACCTCCAAATACATCTACTACATCTCCAAATACTTCAACTACCTCGTCTCTTTTTCCACCACCTCGATTAGTGTCATCATCTTTACCGACACAGCCCATTGTAGTACCTCCGCCTCCTCCAGTATTCATGGCACCATTTGCACCTTGTATGTTGCCTTCTCAACTTGCTGCTCTACCTCAGAACTATCACCAAAGACTCCCTCTATTTGATGGAAGTTCAGAAATTACAACCTAGCAACATGTCGATAAGTTGATAGATTTTACTGATCTAGAAGAAACTGATGAAGATGATGCTAAGATGAGAATCATAGCTCAGAGCTTTTTTGGAGATGTGAAGAAATGGTTTCACAACTTGGCTGCTAATTATATTAATAACTCACAGCGGTTGATAGAGTTGTTCCTAGCATGATGGCAAAAGAAGAAAAATCCATTGCAGATTTTGGCTGAATATAACTTAATGAAAAGAAATTCAAATGAGATAATCCAAGAGTTCACAGCAAGGTTCAATATGGTATATAATTATATTCCTGACAATATGAAGCCTCCACCTAGTCTAGCACTTCTACACTATCCTGATGCTTTTGACCCAGACATGGCAAATAATTTTAGGGAGAGAGACCCTGCAACTATGGAAGAAATGCAACAAAATGTAATAAGTGTCGAAGCTAATCTGCTCATCAAAAAATCCAAATTAAAGCATGAGAGGACTCAGAAGAAAGTTGTTTTCAAAGAAGAGCCCTCATCGTCATTAGATGTAAATCTTGACACCCTGATCAAAAACATGGAAAAAATGATGGATAGAATGTTCATAACATATCAACAAGTGGAGCCTTCAGTAAGGAATCTGAACTTTCGTTACCAACAACAAACATTTCAGAAATAGATAGAAAGAGAAACGAAATCAAGATCCTCAAGGACAAGTGAGAGCTCCATTTCAACAAAAATATACCTAAGGGTAGGAAGAAGATGAAGAAGAGATTGTAGAATCAAATCATTTCTTTGAAGAAGATGAGATACCCACCTTTTTAACAGAAGAAGATCAGTTTTCTAAAGAATCTTTTATACCAAGTGATCAATAGCTTGTACTTGCAAGTGATGATCTATGGGTTGTGCAATCTGAAGAATATCAAAGAGGATATCATAATGCTCTTAGTCATTTGAAAAAATAGTACAACTTAAGGAAAAAAAATGTACTTGTTACATTGAACGAGAAGAGGAAAAAGACACAAAACGATTCACAAAGCAAAGAAGTAGCTCCTGCAAGACAGAATAAAGAAATGGATATTTTTATACTGAGCCAGGATAAAACCAATGAAGCCTCTACCAACAATGTGAGAAAAGATAAGGAGGTTCAAAATGAAAGTTACAAGAAGGAATCTCAGGCTAAAGGGAAAATTGAAGAGAAGGACATCGTTGCAAAAGAGATAGAAAAGCAATCCAATCTATTTAGTTTAGAGATGAAATTTCTAAATTGAAAGTTTCAATTCCTCTAACTGAATTAGTGAAGAATGATAAGTATAAGTTTCAGATTGTTAAAATTTTGAAGGTAGACTAAATGTCAGACACAGTTAATGTGGCCGATGATGAGCCTACAATTCTGCTTGGTCTAGCCTTAGAAGGAAGTCCTGAAGATAGTGAAATCCCACCTTTTTATCTTAGTCTCAAACATCATGACTTTATCCTCCATAACGCCATGTTGGACTCTGGTGCCTCACATAATCTTATGCAAAAAGTCATCATGGACAAACGAGGACTGAGTATCACCCAACCTTATCATGACCTCTACTCTTTTGATTTGGGTAGAGTGAAATGTCTTGGTATTATCAAATATTTAGTAGTGTCCTTGGACCAAATTCTGGCCAAGAATGTTTTGATGGATGTTGTGGTCATTGATATCCCTCCTTGGTATGGTATGTTGCTTTCATAGTCTTGGGGAGAAAACCTAAAAGGAACTTTACTACTTGACTTTTCATATGATACTATTCCAGTATTTGGGAAACTCAGAAAACTCTATCAGGAGAAGAAGATGAAATTCATGATTAGTAGCAAGGAGAAACCCATAAATCACCCTATACATGTTGTACATACTGATCTTGATTCTTTCATTTTGTATAGTGATATGAATTCAGTCAATGATGAAAGTTAGCTTGTAGAAATTTGAGAAGTTTTAGATGTTATAAGAAGTGTTTAGAAAGTCGTGATTGCTTAAGGAAAAGAGATGAATGAATAATGTTTGTAGCCAGTAAATCCTCTTGAAAATATTGCTGAATTAGTGCAGAAAATAGAGTGCCTTGAGACAGTGAGACGTCCTCCAAAATATCAAACAATTAAGCCTTCAAGAGTTCTTTTATCTGATGAAGAAAATGGTCTTTAGACCATGGAGTTTGATGGCGCATTGGGAAAAGAAGGAGTTGGGATTGGTGTTTGGATTCATGGTCCATTACATCATTCATGTAAAATTCCACGCAATGCGAGAATGATTTCTTACAAGTTAGCTTTTGATTGATCAAACAATGAGGCGGAGTATGAGGCATTGATTGCTAGCCTCAAAATTCTGAAAAAGATGGGAGCAAAGAAAATTTCTGTTTATGGCAACTCTGAGTTGGTAATAAAAAAATAAAAAGGGAATACGAGGCCAAGCATCCAAGAATGAGAGCTTAGCGCAATGCTATACTTGACATCCTAAAAAATTTTGCAGAATATACTTTGCCCGTTATTCCTAGAATTCAGAATGTTATAGCTAATTCTCTTGCTACTACAACTAGTATGGTGAAGATTCCCATTCACTCCAATCAGAAGTATTCTATCCATGTTAAACACCTCCCAGCTATTCCTAATAATATGAGATTTTGGTAGGTGTTTTGGGATGATAAACAAATCAATAATTTTCTGCAAATGCAAGGTGAATTCCAAAATTCTTGCATTGATGATACATCCAATATGAATGATCCAGAGATTCAATTAGCTGAGATTGAAATATTGCAGTCGAAAGACAATGGCATTCCAAGAGGTCTTGTACCTTTGGAAGAGTTGTTTGATTGTGATGATGTTGCCAAAAATCCCACCATGGTCCCCACAGAGAAAGGTGTTGAAGATGTGAACATTGGTGCAGATGACCAGCCTAAGATGGTCAAATTTTGAAATTCCTTATCTCCTTAGATGAAAAGTAAGTACATAGCTTTAATGACAGAATTTTTTGATGTATTTTCTTGGGACTATTCAGATTTGAAGGTTTATGACAAGAATATCATTGAGCACACTATTCCGGTCAAGCCTAATCAAAATCCATTTCACTAGAAACTGAGGAGGATTAATCCTAAGATGATACCAGCAATTGAAAAAAAGGTAAATAGGATTTATAAGTCTAGTATCATAGTTCCTGTTTGATTTTCTGAAAGGATGTTAAATCTAGTGTCGGTAAGAAAGAAGACCAGGGAGATTCGTTTTTGCATTGATTTCAGAAATCTAAACAAAGTATCCTTGAAAGGCAATTATCGCATGCCAAATATGGATCATATACTTCAAAGGGTAGTTGGGTCTTCCAAGATTTCATTTCTAGATGGATATTCCAGGTACAATCAGATTTTGGTGCATAAAGATGATCAGCTGAAAACAACCTTCACAACACCATGCAGTACATTCATGTACACCAAGATGCCATTTGGATTAAAGAATGCAGGAGCGACTTTTCAGCAGGCTATGGACATAGCTTTCACTAATGAAAAGGATGTATTATTGGTTACATATTTAAATTATCTCATAGTTTTTTGCAAGTCTGATGAAAATCATTTACATCATTTGAGAATTTTTTTTCATAAATGTTGAAAATTCGGTATTTCGCTCATTCTAAGAAGATATTATTTGCTATGGAAGAAGGGAAGCTGTTGGGACACATTATCTCCAAATATGGTATTTTCATTGATCTGGCAAGAGTTCAAGCCATTAAACAACTAGATTTCCTGAGGAATAAGAAATAAATTTAGTTTATTAATGGGAAAATCAATTTTTTGAGAAGATTCATCTCCAACCTCGCTGAACATTTGAAAGAGACGACAGACATGCTAAAAAAGGACAGTGATGTAAAATGGTCTTTAGAGGCTAAGAAATTTTTCCATGCAGTCAAATTTGCATTATCTACTGCTCTTATTCTAAATAGTCTAGATTATACTTCAGATTTTATCATTTTTTCATTCGCCTCTGAGCATACATTAGCAGTAGTCCTAATGCAAAAGAAAGAGAAGAAAAATGAGCAACCTATAGCATTATTCAACCACACAATAAGAGATGCAACACTAAAATACAACATAATTCAGAAGCAGGCTTTGACATTGGTGAAAGCTCTCAAATATTTTCGAGTTTATATTCTACATTCTCACACCATTGCTTATGTTCCCACAACAGCTGTAAAAGGAATTCTTGTGCAAAGACATCTTGAAGGCAGAAGGGGAAAATGGATTGGAGCCATGCTGGAGTGTGATTTGGAGATAAATCCCACAAAGCTCATCAAGGGACAAGGTTTGGCTAATCTCATAGCTGAATCTAATTCACATGCACTAGATATCAATTTGATTGCAACACTTTCTAAAGAAGAAGAAAAACACTAATACCTACACGTGTCTGATATGTTCATTTCATCTCCATGGTATTGCAACATTGTTTATGTGTTGTATCATTTAAATCCACCACCGGAAGTTTCAAAAGGTAAAACTAGATCTTTAACGTTGAAAGCTTCAAAGTATTATATTCTTGATGGTGTTTTATAGTGGAAAGACCTAGTGGTGTGTTGCTAAACTATTTGGCAGAAAATGAAGAAAAGGATGTGATGAAATGTTTTCACAAAGGAGAATTTGGTGGCCATCACTTCTGGAAGATACAAAACTAAGATTTCGAGAGTTGGTTTCTATCGGCCCACTCTCTTTTCCAATGTATATAAAACAGTGATGAGCTATCATGAATGTCAGATTTTCCAAGGAAAAAGAAAACCTTTGCCATTACCTTTATAGCCCACTTCAATCACAACTCCTTTCTAGCAATGGGGTCTTGACTTCATTAATGAGATTCATCCTTCATCATCAGCACAACAAAAATGGATCTTGACAGTCACAGACTACTTTACAAAATGTATTGAGGCAATCCCAACCAGAGAAGCTACTGATTTTGTCATCATTCAATTTATTGAATCCAATATCTTGTCTAGATTTGGCTTCCCATAGAAACTTATCACTCATAATGATGTTGCTTTCAAATGAAAAATGATGGTGGAGTTTTGTGCTAAGTACCATATTGTATTGGAACATTCCACTGCTTATCATCCACAAGGGAATGGTCTAGCCAAATCTTCCAACAAATCTTTAACCAGCATCATCAAGAAAGTTTTAGAAGTTAATAACAAGAACTCACACAAAAAGCTCATTAATGCTTTATGGGCAGACATAGTGAGTACTAAGAAATCAATATGTATGTCTCCTTTTCTGTTGGTGTACGGGGTTGACACAATTTTTCTTCATCTCTTGTTGTCCCTATCACGAAAATTCTGCAGGAATTGGACAACGAAACCAATGATATACAATGGAGGATAAACCAGATGATCCATCTACATCAAACTAGAGAGGAGGTTTTTTAAAACACTTTTAAACTTCAATAAAGAATCAAAAAGATCTATGATCACAAGACAAAGGAAGACAATTTCAATTTGGGAGATGTGGTTCTTCGTTGGGATGCGAGAAATGAATAAAAAGGCAAACATGGGAAATTTGAAAATTTATGGAAGGGGCCATATAGAATTTCAGCTTTCAAAGGAAAGAATGCTTTCATATTGGAGGAAATGAATGGAGAAGATTATTTAGGAGGAGAGATCAATGGTAGGCTACTCAAGCACTACCCTATTTGAAAGCAATTTTTGCAAATTCTCACCACCATTGTACATACCAGTTTGTTTTTATGTTCCAGTATCTAAGTGGCTATCATAGGAGTTTGAAGCCTGAGGAGAAGGTCATAAGGCATCTTTGACCAGCATCTAATTTTATTTTACTTTTACAGTCTTGTCATGTCAAATAGCCAATCAATTTTCCATTTTAGTTTAGTTTTCTACATTTTGACTCCATTGCCCAATGAATAAGGCCACTTGGTCCACGGTGTTCTTGACACCTCCAAGGAGTTGCCATCCCCAGGTGGAGCCAATTTTAGTGTCAATATTGTCTGCCTATCACCAGTGATCAAATATGCTTTTACCAAGTTCTTTAGGGATCTTAAGGTCAAATTTTATCATGTCACTAGGTTTTCAGAGTAAAATTTGTTCACTCGCTAGTTTGTCTAGGAATGTCTCCATTCTTTTGAAAAATCTCACATGATGGTTGCCTACTTCACTCAAATGAAGGAATCATAATAAAGAGGATGTTTTCATCATATCATCCATCATCATTACCATTTCACTCAGTCTGATATCTTCATTAGTTCATTAAGTTTTCAAGGTCCATCATCATTCCATGCATAATCAAGCATTTGATGAGCTGTGATAAGCAACTCTTTGCATAATGTTTTATGAATTTTCATAGGTTATTCATCGTTGCAATATCAAGCTTCGAAAAGAAGAAGTATCACTATTGAAAATGATAAAAATAAGCTCAATTTTCAACTCTCCAAAGTGGCCCAATTTAAAAGGTTAAAATCATGTTTTGGAAAGGTACGTGGGGCCCATTTTTATTAAAAAGAGAATCATATTTTGCCTATAAAAGCCCAAAAAGTCCCAAAATTGTTTTATTTACCTTGTAAACTCCTTTCTTCATCGATATCTCCTCTCCATTGGTGAAAAAACAGAGGTATCTTAGGAAGATTTGGACAAAATCTCTTAATGCTACACTTCTGCAAACTACGATGCGGTTCTGAAGGTGGCACTGTGCTTTTGGACACTATGCTCCACTTTTATGAACTGTGTTGTTCTTGTGCCAGAGCAACCCGAAACGCATCCAAACTCACCCAAATTTTGATTTTGAGATTCCATTCCTACTTCTTGATATTCTAATCTTGTTCACAAGTAAGTATAATCCTTTTGTTCACCTTTCTCCTTTGCAAGATGAATGCAAATGCAAGTTCTCTTCATCTAGGGATTAGGTGAAATTTCCATGCTACAAGCACTAGTGTAACTGATGGATTTGGTTAGTTTTGATATTGAAAACATGTTAATTTTTCACCTCATACCTCTGTACATGTTTAAAACACCCTTTGATTCACTAAATAACTTATCAATCCTTAGATTTCCTCACCCTTACATAAACCCTAGCTCATACCTAGCCTTTTGGGTAGATTTCCTAGCACCATTGTTTCTCAATTTCTCCTAATCATTTCATGCCCTCATTTCACTCCATTTAAACTTCACAAGTTTATTGCAACCCCTATTCATCTCCCAAAATTTCCCTACCATCATTTCCTTTCCCCAATCCCCTCATTTCATCATTTCACTCATTCCTCACTGTTTTTCCATTTTCTTGTTATCTAGGGTTTCTATCATAATGGAGGGATATTCTTCACCATCAGAAAGGAGAAAACACCATAAAGGAGGAAAAATATTTAGATATGAGCCTACCAACTGCAATGAAATAAACTCATCACCATTAATCAAGCAGTGTTTTGAAGATGTCAATTGTCTAGGGTTTTGTAAAAGGGTATGCGAAGTGGGTTTCCATGAACAGCTAACTAATTGGATTGCCACCCATCTAAAAGGGGAAGGGCCATCATAGCAAGGGTTGAGTTTACATTTTTAGTGGTTGCCATTTCTCTTGCCACATGGATACCTGATCATGAAGTACTAGTTTAAAGTTATGAGTTTGGACATTGAATATTACAAGTCTTTTTTGAAATCACCCTACAGAGGGACCCATACACACATTATCCAATTTAGGTACCTGTTGGAGAAGTATGTGTCGTTGATGAAGATTGTAATGAAGATTTTCACCTGTAAGGGAAGGTTTTCTAGATTGTATGCATATCACATTAGCCTTTTAATGCACTTCACAACTCAAAAGCCTCTCAACATGTGTAATTATCTATGTAGAAACCTTGCTAAAATGTCTAAGAAACAACTTTGCAATGGCATGAAACTGCTTTTTTAGTTCATCATCAAGACATATCAACACAACAAGTGGGGGCAGGAAAATAAAGCAAGTCAATGGAGGTTCCCAAGGCTCCAAGACCTGAGGTGACTAGAATTTATCAAAGAGGAAAAGGGCTTGTGTTTACTTCTTAGGTTGAGAAAAGGACCAAGATGAAGACCTGATTGAGAATGGTTTTGAATTGGTGGACTTGGAAATAGAAAATGAACCTTCAAACGTGCAACATATTATCAAAGAGAAAGACTTTGAGATCAGAGAGCTCATGGACAATATGGCAAGAGCAAGGTTTGTTATATCCTTCCTTGAACAAGAAAATAGTCAGCTTAAGGCTAGACAACTCATCGAGAAAGGGAAATCTAAGTTTTTGCAACAAGGAGACATAAGAAAGTAGTGTTGGAGCCTAGTGAACATGAGGAAACTGAAAAACAAGTCAAAAAAAAGAGTCCAAGGACCATGGGACTCAAAAAGGAATTAAAGGAGGAGAAAGGACATAATCTGCTAGATGAAGACCTAGACATGGAGGACAAGATTGCCTTGGAGGTAAATGAGGATAGAGAGTATTGGGTAAATAAGTTCAATGACCACTTAGAAAAGCTTCTTGACAAAGCCAATAAGGATAATCAACTATTGGGACACATAGCCCATCATTATCAGACTAGAAACATGATATCCAATATCAAGTTCAAGCAGTTGAAAAATAAGCTAAGGGAAACGCTAAAGGACAAAAATGAGAGGGATAACCTGGAGATGCTTTTTGAAGCATCCATGAGGGCTTGACATACCTCATGAAAAATTTTGAAGGATTTTCGAGCATTTTTGGTTTTTTGAATATTTTGGTGCCAAATTAAAAAATTGAGCTAGTCACAGAGGCACACTGCGCTTTTCCCTCGGATCTCCAAATGACAAATGGCTTGCATTTTTGGAAATATCATGGCCTCCCCATTTCATCATATTTCTTAGGGAGGGCTCAAAGTTTTAGAAAAAGGAGAAAAAGTGGTAAAAAATTATCATTTTGCCACTCTTTTTGACAGGTGTTACACTTCTGGGCACACCTTGGGAGAATGAGTTTGTGAAGGCCTTCCCATGGGTAATTTTCAAAATTTCAAGGTGTTCTTGAAACTAGAGAGGAAAGGCTAGTTGATCCTTCTCTCAGATCTCAAATTGGACATAAGGAAGGCACCTTAAAGCGGGATCAAAGTTGGAGCTAGGCTTCTACAAATTTCTAAGTTTTTATTTTAAATTTCACTGTGTAATTTCCTAGTTTTCAGTTTGACTTGGTCAATGTCAAAACTCATGATGTAATTGAAGTAGTTCGAGGTTAGATGATGTAATCATGAATAAATACACATGATAGATCATTTTTGTGCTTAATTAGGCCTCATTAAGGAAGTAAAATTTAAAAACAAAGTCTAAGAGAAGAGTTTGTATTTGACGTTCTCACTCTTACCTGTTGGTTGAGAGAATCTTGGAAACAGTTCCACCACCTCGGAATTAAACTCCAGAAGGTGGGGAATCTATTTGATTGAGTCTATATGTATCATTTTAATTCAAAGAGAGAGGTTGGACTTTTGTGGAGAGGCTTGTACCTTATGTTCTCTTATATCTAATACAGGAGCAATCGCAACTATATTTCAAGAATTCTTGTTCAATGAGTCTATGGTGCTTTTTTATTTTCCTATCAGTTTTAAATCGATAAATCATCTCTCTTTTCATGCTTTATCTTATTCGTATGAATTTCTTGAAGTTATATAGAGATAAATCTTAGATCTAATCTCTATTTATGTGGAAATTATGCTCGTGATTATTTTCTTCTAAGACTAATGAATTCATGTTTTCACATGCTCATTATGTTCCCTTAAACCCTCATAACTATACTACATTGACAATACTTTAATTTCACCATAACACACTGATATCTAGCTCCTTTCTATACTTGTCACTGCATACTTGAAGCCTTGACCTAACTACCTACTCTAGTCCCTAGTCCAGCAAACTAAAAACCCTAAATTCACAAATACTCAAACAAAACTTGTATATCTAGCCTAAAACGTATTTCTTTTTAGTTATTCATTGACAAATCTATAGAGAGATCCTTCTCTGGTTTAGTAGGGCTAGCTACTGAACTGAAAGTGGTTCAAGGTTACATTTCTCGATTTCCTCCTCGGCCTAGGGAATTGTAGAGGATAACAAAATCAACCAAAAATATCTCGTGCATGCAGAGAATTTGAGTTCCCCAACTATGGTGGAGGCTCGAAGGAAGTGTAAGATTTGTTGTAGACTAGTCTTGTGTGTACAGGTGTTTCATGTAGTGAGATGATCAAGCTTGGTAATTAGGCAATCCATTTTGGAGAAATTCCTAAATAATAGGGGACTAATTTCTCAAGAATTGAACAAGGAAATAGGGGCTCAAGAAAAGGCTAAAATTGACTAATTTTGGGTTAGAACTTCTTAGTGAGTAGAGAGATAGGTTACTCACTTGCAGGTTGTGATCAGTTGAGCAAAGAAATTCTAATACATCTCTATTCATCATATTAATGCAGGAAGACAAAGGGTATTTGAGCAGATTCCCTACTTGTGTAAAAATACAATGTGTGTGTTTTTTGTTTCCCATTGCATGTTTGTGATTGATGTTATAAATTGTGAATTGAATTCCATATAGCAATAGAGTAGGTTTGTGTCTTTTTTTATTAAAAAATCATGAGTAGTTGCAAATCTACATCATAATTCTACATTGTATCAAAGTAGGATTCACATTAGAGTATAAATTTCAAAGTTATTTATTAGGAGGATCGAATTTCTAGTTTAGAGTAGAAATATCTCCTCAGGGCTGAGAATATGACCTTTAATGGGTTGAGACAAGAGTATACCTTGGAAGGAACCTCTAATTTCATTGCATGGAAGGATCACATGGAGGTGGTATTGGATGAAAATGTCTTTCTAGAATAAATCAGTACAGATGTTGAAAAACTACAAGCATCTAATGCCAAAACCTTGCTCAGTGGAAGAAAAATGTAGCCAAGGTGAGGAAAATAATCTCAGAGGGAGTACGAGATCACATTTTCTCAAATATCCATGGGAGATAAAATCCATTCGCAATGTGGAAAGCATTGACATAACTGTTCGAGAATAGTAGTGACCATATGAATTTGGTGATCAAGGATAAACTTTGAAATATTAAAATGTAGAAGAATGACACTATTCTGTAATATTTGAGGAGGTTCACACAACATCATGATGAACATGGTGGGGTTTGTGTTAATGTTGTAGAGCATGACTTGGTAAGCCTATCCCTTCTAGGCCTTCCCAAGAGCTGGCATATCTATCAAGATTCAATGAATGAGAGGGAGAAACTATCAAATTGGGAACACTTATGGTCTGATTTGGTACAGGAATAAATATGGAGGAATACAAGAGATTGGACATCATCCAAGGGAGAAGATGAAGAAAAATATGCATTGGTTGGAAAGGGAAATAAGGGAAAGGGACGAAATATCAATCCAAGACAGAGTCTAGCCAAGGGGGCAAGAAGAAACATTTGTCCAAAATTAAATGCTTCCATTGTCATGAATTCTGGCACTATACCATGTCCACACAAAAGGGAAAGTAAGAAGACATAAGGGGGGGAAGAAAGTGAACCCTTGGCTTCATAGTTTGAGCTTCACTTTACCCTTATCACATGCATGGACAATGTAGTGATGGGGAGCATGCGGTACTTTGACTCAGGTGCATCGTTCTACATGACTGGGTGTAAAGATTTTTTTAGTGATGTGGAGGAGAAAGATCTCCAGATGTGTATTGAGTTTGGGGAATACAGAAGGTATAGTGCTACTAGGATTGGTACTGTCACCTTTTAGAGGGAGTCAGGATCCCCTCTTTGAGTCAAGGATGTCATGTTCATTCCAGTCCTAAAGAAAAATATCATCTCTGTAGTAGTTTTGGAAGACTGTGGTTATGATGTGATCTTCGAAATAGGGAAAGAATTCTTGAGACGCATAACCACTAGATGGGTGAAGCAGTTCGGGGTTAATATGGAAAACCTATATAAACATAAGGTATAAGATGCATCTATATCCTTGAGTAGCAAGGAAGATATGAAAGATATGGTGGTTGAGATGGAGCATGATAGACCTCTAAAAATGGAGCCTCAGAAGGAGCCTCAGAAGCTGCGGAGTAGCCACAAATGGAGAGGCAGTGAGGAGGCAGAATGGACACATCCACTAAAGAAAATACCTCCAATAGGGGGAGAATTTGATCCAAGTGGGAAGAGCGTGAACATGCAAATATACCTCAAGGAGTGAGGTGGAGTGATGTTGATCCTTAGTCCAAGAGTTTCAGAAATTTTGGCAAGGTCCATTGAGGCATTCTCCTCATGGATCATTACCTTGATATAGGGGCCTACAGTATTCAGTAACAAGAGGATCACTACTAGTAAAATATTGAGGAGTGAAAAGGAGTGTTGAGAGAAAAGTAGGAGGCTCATTAATAAAGTCAGCAACAACACAATTTTACCAGTAAACAGGTACCGACACAATTGATTTAATGTTTTTTTGGATGCTTCTCAGTTGTTGTAGTAGTAGATACAATAGTGATAGGTGTTGCACGTAGTACATTCTATAGGTGCAGGATAGGGGTGGTTTATAATCCCTTTCTTGTTGAGGGGGAGTGTTGAAAAATGTAGCATGAAATTCTCAATTTTAATTTTCCTTAGTTAAATTTAGAAATTTTGAATTTCCACATCAGTAGACAACTTGGATGCAGTTAACTTGTGTGACATGGCTTGTATCACCCAGTTTACTCGGAAAATTTGGGTTGGAAGAGTTAGAGTTCAGTTACAAATGTATGATTACTAATTTGTAGTAATAAAAGTCAGTTATCTCAGGTTGTGTTCAGTTAAACTGGTTCCAATTGTTGGAGGAACTAGTGGAAGGTCAGCCATGTAGTGGGACTTTAGTATAAGTCAGTGTGTTATAGACATGTTTGGGAATTGCGACCCCAATCACATATGAATATAAAAAAAGGGTACTGAAACCCCTAAAAGTGTTGTTTCACACCCTAAAGGATCAAGGTCAACTGATTACATCATTTCCTAGAAGTTCCACCTGAAATACTAAGAACTGGTTAAAACTAACCCATACAGACTGCTCCTTGGTCAAGGTGTGATGCATCTCACCTATTACACACGAGGGGTGCGATGCATATTGAAAAGGCCTTCTGTAGGGTGCGATGGGTGAGATCAGACAAATGGTAGAGACAATTTGCTAATTGGAAACCCAGAGAATCTTCTAGAAACTTCTCATATGAAACTTGCCTCTCTGAATTTGCCCAAGGATGAGTAAGAGATCATGAAATCTCCAAGTGGAACCAAGAACTATCAGTGAAATGACAATAATCAAAAACCTAGAAGCTGACTCACCCCCCTAGAAATATCTATATATGGATCCCTCATCACAGAGATCTGGAGGCTGGAATTTTGTAATTTGTAAGGAAGTGTTGTTGGTTTCTCTTTTAAGACATTGTATTGTTGGGTGATCTTGCTTTTCATGAGGTGAAGGGGGCTTTCATGCTGGGAGGATGATGTTGGATCAGATATCTGGGTTGTAATCGTCTCTTCTACTTCTACTATCAATAAAGTTATTTGAGTTTTCCTCCATATACTTGTGTACTTGTAAATCTTGTATTTGTGTATGCAATTGTATGGTTAATGTACTTCTGATTCTACATTGTTTATGGTATCATAGATCTCTATGCTTTGATGGTTTCTTGTTGCTTTGCCTCCACAGGTGTTCTGTGAAGCGAGACAAGTGAGAAAGGAGTGGAAAGCTCTATCAAAGGAGAGAGGAAACAAGCAAGGAGCCAAGCGAAAGATTAAGGTTGGTGCTCTCTGCTTCTCTCTTATCTATCATCCATAAAGGAAAACATAAGTTACTTTGAATTGTAAGATAGCTACCTGTCTTAGTGGGACTAGCTGATAAAATAGACACTAGTTTTCCTGGAAACAAAATGGAAACTCCACTAGGGAGCGAATAGTTTGTTTGTTTGTTACTGTTGTTTTCTTTATAAACTACAGACGGAGCCTGAAGTTAAGCCAGCTAGCCTTCAAACTGCTTTCGCTATGCAACTGCAAAGTAGATCAATGCTACTTCAGTAAATCTCTGGGTTGGTTTATGAACTAAACATCTGACTTGCAAACATCCTAAGTGCCCTGGTGGTAGCTCAATAACCTCATAATATCACACCCCTATACTTTGTGTTTACTGTGTATCATAGCCTAGTTGAAATCACTGAACTTAGCTGTAAATTTTCAGCAAAAACCAAGCTCAGTTTCGTTCTCTAGACCATTGCATTGCCTCTCATTGGTAGTCTGGATGCATCACACCTCCCATGTGTTGCAAGTGAGATGCATCACTATTTCTCTTAAGGACAAGTGCAATGATTGAATGAGACTGTTTCCCTCTCTGGAATTTGGTTTTTTCTTCATTTTTTTCAACTCTATTTAGTAGTTTTGCTGCATATGATCAGTATAACTTTGTTGAATCCTTCTTCCTTTACATTATTCAGCCTCCATTGATAAGGAATTGTGAATGTTTTTTTATGTATTTTTCATCATTTACAGTCCTCCTTTGCAAAAAGTAGCTTAATCGAACTATCATCTTTTGATTCGAAAGTGTCGCAACTGTCGTTTTGAGTCAAGAAAAGAGTGTCGTAAAGTCTTCCTTTTTTAGATAGTTGATTGTACTTTTTCCATTGTATTTGATTTGAATTGTCAATATTTGAAGTGTCGAAAACAATTTTCCATTCAAAGTCGAAAGTGGCATCTTACTCTTCCTTTCATTTTGAAAAGAAATTATTAAAAGTGTCGCTTTGAAGAAAATAGTTCAGATCTGTACTTAGTTTTCCTTTTTGGATTTCACACATTAAGGAAGCAGAAAAACAAATATATGCATGTGCATTTACATTTAGACTGCATGCAGAAAATGATTTAGGAAAATTGCATTTAGTGTGTGCTCTCTGCTCTATGTTGAAAGTATAGTACATTTCTTTCCTTAGTAGCTAGGATTTTCATTGCTAAAAAGAAAAACAAGTGACTATTTATCATTTTCGATTGCATATTTAGGATTTTACATCTACATCACGCGGTGAACCTTGAAAAGAAAACTTCTTAAGAAAGATCAAATCTAAAATAAACCTCAATGAACATAAAAATGCTTTGGAACCTAACGCACAACATATAGAAGTCTAGGCTAGAGACGTATTCCAGCATCGTAAAACCTGGTAATTATCATTTTCATCAAAGATTGGGTGATTCCTCCTCTTTGATACGACAAGTGCCAGTACGGACTTGTGCTCCTTGTACCGCTGAGTATATATTGGGAGACCACAATAGGCTGATATCCTTTATCCTTAGGAAGCCATGTCTGCCGCCCTATCAATCGCAATGCACTAAACACAACATTCGGGAAGATTGACTACCGTACGTAAAGTCCTTGGTAATTTCTCTTTAATTTACCACCAAGGTGTATATTGTAGTTTTTCAATTGGTTTGGTAATCCCTCTGTCTAGACTTCCTAAAAGAAGAGGTCCATCTGAGCACTTGTCACTTCAGGCTCATTAAAAATTGAAGGTGACTAGAGTCACCTTTAGCTTTTTCTCGACTCTTAAAAATTGAAAAAGCAAGTTGTGTCAAAGTGTCATGAAATTCATTTAATTTGGAACAACATTTTCCCCTTTTTAATTTTGAGTTGAGGAGTAATCCGCAATCGTGGAATAAATTCAATCCAAACCCCATCATTCACAGAGACTAATGATTCAACCATATTTGACTCCAGAAACAAAACCATTCTAGGAAAAACGGTCTCGTTTGATTGCGTAAAAATCTCCTGGTTTATTTGAAACTTGTGTTTCAACATCATCAGAGACTCCAGTTACTCCAATTATTTCTGGTACCCCTCCCTTTACAAAAGAAGTTTCGCAATTACAAGAGGACATTAGAACTAATCCTAGTGTAACGGTAAACACTTCTATCCCTGAACTAGCTCCCACTAGGGCTGATTCAGAAGGTGTCACCCCTCTAGTATCTGTCACTACAGAAACTATATCTTCTTCGACACCGGAAATATTTTACGGACCTGACGGTCTACCTCTTCCACCTGGACTGATTGTTATAGAAGAAGTTGTAGAGGATCTTCCATCTAGTACTCCGTTGCATTTTGGAGCTGAGATCCACTTACACCCTTCTATTCTTAAAGTTAGTTCTATCAATCATCCTTCATTGCAAGTTCCTGTCGAATCGCTAGGAAATCTTTTGGATAGACTAAAAATGTCTTAAAACCAATCAACATCTAGCACTGTGTCATCTGATACAACAACAACAGAGCCTCCTGCTACTACTCCGACAATGTTTGCTGGTATACCATCTATCCCAACTAGTTCTCAACCTCTAGATGGAGTCCACCTAGGGACTATTTCAACAGCATGGTCTGTTCCTATTTTTTCATCTGGAATCTTATCTGGAATTTCTTATATTGATACTCAGCAAATTGATCCCTCACATTAGTATTAATTTGGGCAGTCCAGTCTCCAAAGACCAATTGATCCTTTGAACACTGGATTGCCACCATATGGGCGGCAGTATGCCCTTTCATTGTTCCCTCCGAGAGGACAACCATATGAGAGTTCACAAGAAAATTCGGGTCAAACTAGAATTGCATCCAGTGGTTGGGTACCAATACTGCCTCAATAGCCAAGAGTTGTATATTCAATGCAACCAAATCAACCCGTGTCGAACATTCCCACTACACCTGCTATTGTGACAGTGTCACAAGTACAAGTGCTTCCTGTTGTATGTCAACCACAAGTCTCTCAGGTCGGAATACAATAGCCTCTTATCTCCATGGCTCAATCACAACCTCACATTAGTGCCTCCTTAACTGGAGCGACTCAGGCTCAAACAGGTATTATCACCCCTCCTCTTGGTCAACCATCTAGTATTGGACAATAGAAAATGGTCCAACAACCATGGCTAGTACAATATCAACAACCACAATTCCAACAAGCTTACCGAGGACCTGATCAATAAAGCTTTGCAAGTAATGGGCAACCGTATGTTCAAAATGGTTACCAACAATTGTATTATAATGGTTATGCCCATCAACCTTATTAAAGTTATCAGCATCAAATACATTATGCTGGTATGCAAAGACCCACTACTTAGGTGATCCCATCTTATCGTTGGTATGCTTTGCCAAACCTGAATCAACAGTTGCCTTTCATATCAACTTTAGAATTACAATATCTGAACTGACTGGAAAATGATCCAATTGCTTATGCTCCTTGGTGGCCAACGATTCCTCATAAACTTCCCTCAGATATTCCTAAATTCAATGGAAATCCGGGTGAAGATTCGTCGAATCGTGTAATGCCCTTTCATTTGTGGTGTTCATCCAACACCCTCAATGATGATTCAATTAGGCTTCACCTTTTTCAGCGAACGCTAATTGGTCCAACAGTGAAATGGTACATCGAATTGCCTAGAGCTTCATTCAATAACTTCAGCACCCTAGCGACTACCTTTTTAACCCATTTTCAGTTACCCATAAGGTACGAAATGGGAACAGAGCTCCTTACCAACTTTAAACAGATAATAGCCACTCGCATATCTGATCATATTCATGAGTGGCGACGTCGTCATTGAATGGTAAAGACGTATGTTCCTGATTAGCTTCTAGCTGAGTGGTTTATTAAGTCATTATTACCTTCTATTACAGAAGATGTGGCCAAGGGAGGAGTTGTCACTGAAGAGTAAGTCATTGCTCATGCACAAAATTTAGACTTGATCTATACTCAGTTTGGCACACTCTATGAAAAAATCCGCGATGCTCCCAGACCAAAATTTTCCATTCCTCCCCCTCCTAAATCAAATAGGGACTCTCATGCCAGTGATGGCGTGATTGGCACCTCAAGTACGCAAACCACAAAGGCTCCATCTGGTAAAGCCCTTGTAGTTTCTAGTCAAAAAGAAAAATGACAAACTTCTTGCCTCAGAGGTTAATGTCGTGTCATCTGACAAGGGTAAGGAACCAAAGCAACAAGGGGGCAAGAAGAAAGGGAAAAATAATAAGAAGAAACAGGAAAATTCAGCTCCTGAAAAATTTTCTGAGAACCTTGTTGGGAAACAGAAACCTCATTATCCATGTTTAATATGTAACAACAAGAATTTCACAAGAGATTGTCCACATCGAGCTGAGGTTGCAAAATTTTTAAAGACTTCAAATACCTTAGCGGCGTTGACTGATCCGTTTCCAAACCCAAAAACTAATTTGGTTGCTATCAATCATGCTTCCAAATCCCAAGTGCTTATGCTATCCATCTCGAAACAACAAAATGATGCTTTGATATCGACAAGGAATAAAGATTATGGGAATCCACAGTTGTCGAACAAGAAGGCTACATATCAACCCAATAGTTTGACAATTACTTCATCAGAAGTTGTGTCACCCATCATTCCTAAATTAACTATAAAACCGCCTAAGGGAGTAGTACATAAATCAACATTTAATCCATCTGCCTGAGCAGCACAAAATTATAATATAGTGGAAGATCTGGCTCAATCGCCATCTGCTATGTCGACACTTGAAGTACTACAGAATTTCCCTCCCAAAAGCAGGCTTTGTTATCAGCAATAGGTGGGATTGACCCAGTGGATTCCAATCTTGTGGCCTTCAACCATAAAGGATACGAACCTCAGTTACTGGCCCAACTCGCTTTCCTTATATAGGTAATAACCTCAAAAAAATTGTTCATCGAATAGTTATTGATGAGGGGGCATCTACCTGTATTATGTTAATGAGTTGCTGGAAAAATTTAGGCTCACCACCCTTGTCATGATCATCAACGACATTAAAAGCATTTGATGGAAGAACATACACGTTGTATGGGATTTTAAGTAACTTGCAAGTTGAACTGGGGGGCAAGACAATAGAATTTGAAGTCGAGGTCATTGATAGAAACCTTGACTACAATATCCTACTAGGTAGGCCCTGGATTTATGCTATGGCTGCCGTTGTATCAACATATTTTAGAAAGATTGCATTTCCCTTCCAAGGTGGAATTACAATCTTTGACCAAGTAACCTTTTTCCCCAACAGTTCACAAGCTACTAGAAGCATTCCATTGATCCATGGAAGTTCTCAATCACTTCAAAATTTTGGAGTAGGTCTCCTAAAAGACCCTTCCTTAATGGGTACTTTTTCCCTCCTGCCTCCAAGTAATCTGGAGGAAGTGGCCACAGTGGAAACCTGTCGTATGATATCTTATACATCATCAAAGATTAAGAAGAACTCTAACCATTTTGATACTATGGGTCACCGAAGATGGTTCTCATCTTGTGTCAACCTCATTACATAATGAAACAAAGGTTATGAGGATGGTTCTTTTACTATGTCAACCTCATTAAAAAATGAAACAAATCCCTTTCCAAATCGAGTCTCTGATTACGATATCGTAAAATCCAAGTCGAGTCTTTCAAAGATCTCGAAGGTAAACCTTCATTCCAACCACCGCGTTGAATGCAATGAAGCCTGGGGGGCGTGCACCTCAGTTTGTGCCATTATGCTGGGGGCGTGTGAACTTATAACAAGCATAGTTTTTCATTTTAAGCTTATGTAAACATGAAACCGAAGGTGACCATAGTTTCTTCCAATTCAAGCTCATTAAAAAATGAATCCACCTTCGGTAAATAACCTTTGTGATTGCCATTCTATCTGCCTTTCGAACCTTGGTTGTGTTCTTTCCATCACCTCCATCCGTTTGGCTGATCATACGCTTCCACTTGATTGCTTACCACTTTGAGGAACAGCTGTGATGAGTGGTCCTGTTAGCCAACCTCTTCACACCACCATGTTTTGAGAAGTTTCAAGATTACCTAGAACTAGTTCCAAGATTACTCGGAGCTCGTTCGCTACCCTAAATGCCACTTGTTCCTCAAAATACGAGTCTACTTCAAACTCTTTTCGGACTCACTAAATATGAAAATATTGTCTAGCAATTGGCCTCTCTAGCTCGCTAAAGTGATTGGAAGTGCCATCCCTCCTATGTTTCAATTTTTTGGACCTAAGGGATTATCAAACAAAAATATCGAACACTTGTCTTTTTCGGCTCGCTAAAGTGATCAGAAAAGTCATCCCTTTTGTATTATTTTAATCTTTTTCGGACTCAAGGGATTATGCTACGAAAACGAACTGTTGGAGTTTCCTTTTCATCCCTTTTCAAACTCTCTAAACATGAAAAGGACTGAGTTATCTTTGTCATTAAACTCGTTAAAACAATAGCGACAAACTTATCCATCCAGACAAGAACGAGTTTCACTGTTGCTAGGCTTGCTAAAACATAGTGAAAGGTTTGCCCAAAGGGAAAATTATAGAACATGCATATGTTATCCTCCTCAAGCATGACAAAAATAAAGAGGTACTAGTCAACAATGACTGGGGAAAAAAGGGAAGAAAACTTGAAAAACTTTATTGGTAGCAGGTCGCTCTTGAATATGACACTTTCACTTCATCACCATGATTGAGTCGGGTTGGGTTATTTTGTTGACCAGTCATATCACCATTGGTTCTCTGTGCCATCCATCTTTTGGGGTTAACGCTACCAATCAATTTCAGTGTCGCCAATATGTTCAAGAGAAGTCATTCAGAGAATTCACCACCCAGCTAACACCTCATCCACTGCAATACCTTCACCCTCTATCTTTCATGACCACCATTCCTGAACCTTGTATCATCTGATCATTTTCACCTCCAGAAAATCATTTGCCTCGTTTCGTGACATAGATGTGGGATTCATTAAGGCCCTCCTACAACGAGTCTCTTCTTGTTGACATCAGCACATTATCCAAGAAGTCGACTTAGAAACAACCCTTTCAGTACTTTGAAGCTTGCATGCCTCAATGGCAAGTTTCTCACTTCTGGTGACAAGTTTACATCAATGGCCTTCGACCGAAAGATTTCACGTGGTGTTCGACATCAACTCATATATTCACACCACATGAATTGTATTGTAGTACCTTGAGGGTCATTATCATTATCTGTGATTCCTCTCGTGCCTGTTAATAGCTTACAACATTGGCTGGTAATCAGGCAATGTCTTTTCATGTTCGACTATAGAACACCTTTTCACATGGATCGGCTTGTACATCGAGCGAAGATTGAATGAGTTTGAAGACCCCAGATCTATTTTCATCAATCCAAGCTACGATAAATTTAGGAAAATAAAGACATCAAATGTACACAGAAGTTACACGGATGATCATCCAAGCTAAGGGATGATGACTCTACATACAAGAATCACCAGTCTGCAACAATAAACGATTGTCTATCCTATGTACATGAAAATGAATTTGTAAATCTGAGCATGGGAATAACCAACTTAGCTAGATCATGAAAATAATATGAAGATAATGTATTGTATTGTATCTTATTACAGGTCACCTTCCAGTTCAAAAAACCTTGGATCCTCATGATAAAGCATTTCACTCGACATCAGAAGATTTACGACCTCATGCTTTAGGGGGAAACAATTATAGACATATTTGGGCACCGCAATCCCAATCACATATGTTGATAAACCAAGGGTTCTCAAACCCCTAAAAGTGTTGTTTCATACCCTAAAGGATCAAGGTCAACTGATTACATCATTTCCTAGAAGTTCCACCTGAAATACTACTCATAACTAGTGAAAACTGAACCATATAGACTGCTCCTTGGTCGAGGTGTGATGCATCTCACCTATTACACATGGGGGGTGCGATGCATACTGAAAAGGCCTTCTGTAGGGTGCGATGGGCTAGAGAAGACAAATGGCAGAGACAATTTGCTAAGTGGAAACCCAGAGAATTTTCTAGAAACTTCTCATATGACACTTGCTTCTCTGAATTCGCCCAGGGATGAGTAAGAGATCATGAAATCTCCAAGTGGAACCAAGAACTATCAATGAAATGACACTAATAAAAAACCCAGAATCTGACTCACCCCCTTGCAAATATCTATATATGAATCCCTCATCACAGAGATCTGGAGGTTGGAATTTTGTAATTTGTAAGGAAGTGTTGTTGGTTTCTCTTTGAAGACATTGTATTGTTGGGTGATCTTGCCTTTCATGAGGTGAAGAGGGCTTTCATGCTAGGAGGATGATGCTGGATCAGATAGTTGGGTTGTAATCCTCTCTTCTACTTCTACTATCAATAAAGTTATTTGATTTTTCCTCCATATACTTGTGTACTTGTAAATCTTGTATTTGTGTATGCAATTGTATGGTTAATGTACTTGTGATTGTACATTGTTTATGGTATTATAGATCTCTATGCTTTGATGGTTTCTTGTTGCTTTGCCTCCACAAGTATTCTTTGAAGCAGGACAAGTGAGAAAGGAATGGCAAGCTCTATCAGAGGAGAGAGGAAACAATCAAGGAGCCAAACGAAGATTAAGGTTGGTGCTCTCTGCTTCTCTCTTATCTATCATCCATAAAGGAAAACACAAGTTACTTTGAATTGTTTGTTTCTAAGATAGCTATTCATCTTAGTGGGACTAGCAGATCAAATAGACACTAGTTTTCCCTGAAACGCAGTGATCATCTAGTTAACTAATCAATCAACCCAAAATATCTAGTGCATGCATAGAATTCTAGTTCCAAAAATTTGGTGGTGATTGAAAGGAAGCGTAACGTTAGTTGTAGAGTAGTCTTGAGTGTACATGTGTTGCATGCAGTTAGATGATCAACCTTGGGAATTGCAAAATCCATTTTGGAGAAATTCCTAAATAATAGGGGCCTAATTTCTTAGGAATTGCACAACAAAATAGAGGATCAAGCAGAGGAAAAAATTGACTAAGTTAAGGTCGGAGTTTCTCAATGAGCAGAGGGATAGGTTATTCACTTCCAGGTTGTGCTTAGTTGAGCAAAGCAATTGTAATACATCTCTATTCATCAAATTAATGCGAGCAAGAAAAGGGGTTTTTAGCATATTGTTTTCCCCTGGAAAAATATTGTGTGCATGTGTGTTATTTCTCATTGCATGTATGTGATTGATTTTATAAATTATGAATTGAATTACACAAAGAATTAGAGTATGTTTTTGTCTTGTGGTTTTGATTAAAACTTCATTCCAATTGCCAATATGCACAATATTTTCTACACTTTGGCATCAAAAGTGTCGCATATTGCATAATTGGAGTTATGGTTCATCACAAGGGGTAATTTCGGTGACAATGAGTCATGGTCATCATATAGACATATATTACATTCATTCCTAAAGTTTCATTACTATCACACTAGTGTCGTCACTATCATTGCAAAGTGTACCTTAAGTTTCTTAGTTGGAGGAAGTTGTCATATTGTTGTTGCATTGAGGGGATCATGTTCTTTTCTCTAAATGATCAATGTTGTGTCATTTATTGTTCTGAGCATGTGATCATGTTCATGTTTTTTTCTTTCTCACTTTAACATCATTAATTTTGCACTTAGCCAAATTCTGAAAAGTTCCTGCTCAAGCAACAATTCTTCACTCAGCGCTCCAAAAATATGCACAGTGCAGTGTCAACCCTCAAACTCATCCCATTCCTCTTTGTAACTATGTAATGCACAATTCCTACCTCCCATAATTGCACATTGTATAGTCTCAATGCTAAACCTTAGCCCCTTGAGCTCCAAAACTACACATTTTAGCCTCTAGTCAGCCTCCTTTTGTGTAATGTCAAGCCTTAATATCTCATCCTACCTCCCTGAATAGAACACTCCCTAGGCCTCTCTCCCTAAAAAACTATGCACTAGGAAGCTTTGAGCCTCAATACTACTACCTTGAGCTCCTCACCTACATATTCACCCTAGCCTCGCCTCCCTCAATTGCGTACTGCATCGTCACAAGCCTCAATGCTGAATCCTAACCTCTAGAACTATGCACTACACAATCCCTGAGCCAATCACTCAGTCCAATTCCCAGTTCCATCTCAATCGGTGATTCTATGAACCATGTTAGAATAGGACTTTTTAGACTAATGTCATCTCATCGAGATCTATTTCAAGTTGCAAATATTATATCTTGTCATGACAGGATGATGATGAAGGAGAATAAGAAGGAAAGCATGCTAGAAGACACCTATGAAGTTGTAAAGACAAGTTGATCATGGAACAGGAAGATGAAAGGATAGTAGATTGTGATAGTAGTTGATCATATAGATCATAGTAGAGACTCCTTACCTCCAAGCCTTATGGAGGAGGAAGAAGAAGACCATGTACCATCTTTCAACAAGACAAAAATATAGCAGCAAAAAGAATGGTTTGAAATTACTATATCATCATTTAGTCCATGTCATCAATGTCATGTCAAGTATTGTTAAGGTTTCATGTCAAGATGTAATATGATCGATCATTTTCCACATAATTTTTGGATATGATTCATGTAATTTTCAACGTATGAGAATGTAATGTAAAGTGGAAATCCAAGGGTCATCTATAAAATGTGAAAAGTCATGAAGGATTTAAAAGGTCATATGGAAGTCAAAGAGTCATGACGGTAGTCCAAGAGTCACAAGGGAGGTGAAGAGTCATCCCATTTGTTATATATACATCCTCATAACTCATGTAAAATACTTTTTGCCTTGGCTCCTCCCACTAAGCATTAGAGAAAAAAAACAGTTCTTTTGGAGGAGAAAGTGGTTGCACCAACGCTCCACTATTGGAGCTAGTGGTGTTCATTGTACTGATGTATCTTCGAACTTTTGATTAATAATTGAAGCTTGTTAAGCCAACACACTTTCATGTGTATTTCATAAATGTTGTATGACTTTCTTTGAATGTTTGTAATATATGCTTCTTTCACCTGTACTAAAGAATTTGAACTATTTTGGTGGATTTGGTTCTTATCTTGTTGAAAATTTGTTTTTTTTTTTTTTTGTTTTAATGATCTTTTCCTATTGAAAAATGCAGCAAGAAATTCTCAATTTTATTTTGCCTTGATTAAATTGAGAAAAAACGAATTTCCACATCAACAGACAACTTGGATGCAGTTACCTTGTGTGACAAGGTTTGCATCACCTAGTTTACTCAATAAATTCAAGTTGGAAGAGTTAGAGTTTATTTAAGCATGTGTGATTACTAATTGGTAGCAATAAAGGTCAGTTATTTCAAGTTTTTTTCAGTTAAACTAGTTCCAACTATTGAAGCAATTAGTGGAAGGTCAATTGTGCAATGGGACTTAAGCCAAACTCGGTGATCATCCAATTAACTAATCGATCAACCAAAAATAGCTATTGCATGGAAAACTTGACCAAGTCTGGGTCAGAGCTTCTCAGCGAGCATAGATATAGGTTATTCAGTTGCATGCTATGTTTAGTTTATCAAAGAAATTATAATACGTATCTATTCATCATATTAATGCAAGTAGGCACTTGGGTTTTTTAGCAGATTGTTTTCCCTAAAAAAAATATTGTGTGCATGTGTGTTATTTCTTATTGCATGTTTGTGATTGATGTTTTAAATTGTGAATTAACTTCCATAGAGAAGTAGAGTAGGTTTGTGTCTTGTGATTTTGATTGAAAATTCATGAGTAGTTGAAAATATACACCATAATTTCTACATGGTATCAGAGCAAGATTCACATTAAAGCAAGAATTTTGAAGTTGTCTCTCAAGAGGTCCAAATTTGCAGTTCAGTGTAGTAGGATGTCTTTAGATCTTAGAAGATGACCTTAAATGGGTTCAAACTAGAGTATGACTTAGAAGGCATCTCTAATTTCATCACATGGAAGGATCACATATAGGCAGTATTAGATGACAGTGGATTGCTAGGATATATCAAGAGATATTTTAAAAAAATAGTGGAATTGTACGTCCATAACCTTGCTCAGTGGAAGAAAGATGTAGCCAAGTCGAGGAGAATAATATTGGATGGAATATAGGACCACATTCTCACCAATATCCATGGTAAAGAAACCCCTTATTCAATGTGGCAAGCATTGACAAATTTGTTCCAAAGTAGCAACAACCATAGGAAATTGGTGCTCAAGGATAAACTTCAAAATATCAATATGGAGAAGAATGAAACTATTCAGCAGTATCTGACTAGGTTCACACAATCTTTTGATGAACTTGTAGGAGTTGTGTTACTATTTCATATGATTATTTGGTAAGCCTATTCCTTCCATGCCTTCCCAAGATTTGGCATTGCTATTAATATTTGATGAACGGGAGGGAGAAACTACCAAATTGTGAACTCTTATGGTTTGATATGGTATAAGAGGAAATAATGTGGAATACTAGAGATGGGACTTCATCTAAGGGTGAGGATGAATAAAAATTTGCATTGGTTAGAAAGGGAAGAAATCTCAAACCAAACTAGAATCCAAGCAAGGGGGTGTTAGTGTCAGTATATGCATACTTCCGTCAGGGATCAAGTTTTCTCTTTGAATTTTGATTTTAGGGGTCATATACTGAATTTTTTACATCATTTCATGATGCCATGTCAAATTGATCCACTGATGGTTGTCTTCTCTTCAGAAAATCTAAATTTCTCCCTCATAGAGTATACTTGCTGACCCTTCTTAAGGTTGTCTTCAGTTATGGTGTCATGGTAAATTTGCAATCATGCTTTCATTAAGTCATAGGGCATGTTTTCAGTACATCTTAGGGTTTCATTGCCAAGGTCAAGAGCATGATTTAAAAGTGTAAATAAAGGGCAAAAAGGGTATGAGTGTGATAAATAAGTCAAGCATGATGGCTTGTAGGTCATAGTCACTATATCATTATCTTTTAACCTAATGTAATTTTCACCTCAAAAACATGTTTTTGAGGTGAAAACAAAGAATTTTGAGCTAATTTGTGTTTCTTATGTAATTATAAGTCACTTTATGTAATAAATGATCCCAGCTGCACCAAAGCATCTCTCCTTGCTACAAGACAAAGAAACACTGCAAAAATTAGTTCAAGTTGAGCATTATCCACCTGAAAAGAAACAAAGAAGAAAAGGCATTAAAAATAGCATTTCGAAGAAGGTCAAGAAACATTAGAAAGTGGGTTTCTCAAGTGAAAAATCAAAATTTACTCCTATATAAGGTCTCACATTTCATTTTCAAGTTCATCATTCTCATTTGGCAACTAAGGAGTCAAAAAATGAGAAGAAGAGAAAAGGTTGAGGAAGTTGTGGGCAAAGGAGAGTTGGTGTTGCGCTTCTGGAGGGTGGTGCTGCACATCTGGGGTAGTGGTGGGGTGGTGATGCGCGTAGGCAGACTGGTGATGGACGTTTTAGGCAGGAGGAGTGGCATTGCATGTTAAGAGCTTGGCACTACGTGTCTGGGCCCAACACTACGCATCTGGGAATTTCCTTAGTGTAATTTTACACTGCGCTGCGCTTCTAGAGGTGGCACTACGCATCTGTGTAGTGGCGCTACACATTTAGTAGAAGGGCCAGGAAAATCTCTAAACTTAAACAAAATTCAAAAAATTCAAAATTTCCCTCTCTTACCTTCATACAAGTAAGTGGTCCTCCCATTGTTGGTTTGCAATTCAATTTTTAAACATAATTTCCCTTTGTTATGCATAAACCCTAGACCCATTGTTCCTCCTATCACCTATCACTACAACTCTAAAATCTTTCCCTATCCCTATATCCCTTTATCCCTTCATCCCCATTCCATAACATCCACATCCCTTTATCCCTCTTCACAAAAGGAAATATCTCAAACAAACCAAGCCCTCCCTCTCATTTTTATGATTCCTACTCCCTCATTCATTTTCTAGCCCATAAGGTCATCTCCCATCCCTTCACTCCTAAATCACTCTCACTCAGTCCCTTCATACAACATCAAGCCTTGCAAACATGGACAGAGAAGATGAATACTATGAGGAGGAGGAAAACACAGGCAGTGACACCTTAGTAGATAGAGCTAGGCATTAGAGAAAACCACACAAGAGAGGAAGAATTATTAGAGAAGAGCCATCAAACCTTAGAGAATTACAGGCCTCTCATTTGGCTATCACACGTTTCAGATATCTTGGCTGCTATGAGTTTTGTGAGTAAGTAGAGAGAGTTTAATACCACCCTGAGATCACCATACTCTTTGTAGCTCATCTTTAGGACAACAAGGTGACCCTTGTTGGGGTAACATTCACAATCTCACCCTCCATCATTTCAGATGCAACCAAGATTCCAAATTTAGGGAAGAAGTGGTACAAGACCCAAGACCTGGATGAACATTATTATGAGCCTTATATCAAACCCCGATACAGAAAGGAAGTGAAGAGACTTTTTCCTTTCAAATTTCTTTACGACAAGTATGTCCCCATGATGAAAATCATCATGAAATATTTCACTTGTGAGGGCAGATTTTCCAGCCTGTACACCTATCACATCAGGCTCCTCATGCATTTTACCAGGGTGAGGATGTTAAACCTCCCTTATTTCTTGTTCAGGAATATTGAGAAGATGGCTCATTTTGTCCAGAAGAAGCCTTACCCTTAGCAGATGAGCAGTCTCTATCATTATTCCCTAATCAAGATGATTGTGCTTCATCATCTCAGTCTCCTCAACATCTCTTGGGAGACATTTATTGCTCATGACATCTTCAGGGGTCCTCAAATTCCTCCACTAGTTTCTCAAGAAGCAGGGGGGCCTTCTAACAGTGCTCAGGTCAAAACAGATGAGGAGGCCAAAGAGATTAGAACTACTGAGGTGCCCAAGACTTACATGACGGGGCTACTAGGGGTGCCCAATGCAAAAATGTTTTGTAGTTTTGGATTTAGAGCGATGAGGACATGAACCCTATGGATTTTCTAAGTTTTTGGGGTAGAACTGGTCCACCAAAAGGTCAAAAAACACCCTAACAATGACCCTTCTACCACTTTTTGGACACACAGAAGCAGTCTTGGGAGAATCAAGTTTTGAGGGGTCAAATGAGTTTCCAATGTAGAAATTCTAGGTGTTTTGGAAATTAGACATGAATACCATTCCAATGAGCTATCATGAGCTCAATTTGAATGCCGTAAAGGCCTCCAAAAGGGACCTGAAAGTGGCGCTGCATGTAGGGCAGAGTTTGCACAGGATGTCTATTTTTCCATTTTTTGACTGTGTTCATGGATTGTCTCTCATGGAGGATTTTTCACCATTTTAAATGATGAATTGGCATGTAAATATTATGGATAACTAGTATTAGAGGGTATATTCATTACATTATAAGTCAATTTGAACTCAAATGGATCAGTTTCTCACTTTTAGAGGCAAGTTGCTGAGATGCCTATATTCTTGTTTCTTGTTTAGTGTTGGTTACATTAGCTTCTGATCTTATGGAATCGACCCCTAAGGATGGGAGGAGGTTGTAAAAATGTCTATATATTCTTGTTATTTCTCATTGTAAAGGGTTGGACCCAGCTGGATGCTCAGACCTTGACTATACATCATTTTGTAGAAGTTTAGCAGGAGATTAATAAGAATTGTAGCTATTTTTATGGTATCCATGTGGTATGGAGTTTTATTATAGTTTCTTCTTTTTTTATCATATGTTAATGTGTTTTGTATACTTTGTTAATCAATTCATTGCTTCTAAGTGAATACTTTCAAGTTGATAGGCAAAATTCATTACATCAGTGCCCTGTTTTGGGAAAACATTCACCCTTTCATGTTTTTTGCAGTCTAGGAAGGATCCATGGTTTTCACATGCTCTTCTTAGCTTCTCACCACTCTTAAACATATCACCCCATCAAGACCTAGAGTGATAAACCTTATGCCTACCTTGCCCCATTGAACACCCTACAATTCTGACCTAATTCCCTAGACCTAAACAGTCCAGCTCTTCCTGCTCTAGCAAAAGCCCTTCAAAATCCAATCAAAACTTCGTGCTACTATACCTAACCTAAAATAATTTTCCTCATCCTGTCATCTTGGCTGAGATCCTTATGGAGAGAGCCCTCTCCCGGCCTAGTAGGGCTAGCTACTTGGCTAAGCATTATTTGTGGCTACCCTGGCATTGCCTTCCTTCAGCCTAAGGTTCAATCCAGATGATAACATAGTGGCGACCATACTAGGGAATGAAAGACTAATCACCCCGGTAGTATCTTTCATTTGAATTCTTAAGCTTATGGATGCTGATTTTTATAATTTACTAGGTTAAATTGGAAAGTTGTAAAGCAATATATAAAAGTTTGAAATTTGAGCACACTAGCTTTGAGAAAGTACACTAGAGCCAATTGAGATCCAAACCCCACCCCAGTAGTGGATAATCCCAATCTGATTTGGAGAAGACTCAAAAGACAAGAAAGTTCAATCAGTCCCACACCTTCAATCAAAGTCGGTTCCTGCCCTGATGAGTGGTTGTTTTTAGAAGACCTCCCATTTGATCTGTCATTTGAACTTTCCCTATTTAGAACCAGATCTCAAAGTGCACTTGATGACATAGTTCTAGATCTGAAGTTTATTGCAGACCTTGAAGTCCAAAAGGCAAACCTGTCAATTGATGAGTATATTCTAAATTCCCCTCAATCATCCCTTACTACTGCTAAGATCCCTGAGCTTTCTGAACCAGTGTCCACTACCCTTAGTTCATCATTATTCCCTTTAACCTCTGAAGTTCATTCCCCACCTTCATTTATACTTCCGCTTCCCTATAAACCTATCATTCCCCATTAATCACCTATTACTCCCAGTTCTCCATCAACTACTGCATCAACTCCTAGTAGCCCAATCCTTGCCTTAAATCCACCTCGAGTTATGGATACCTGGTATGCACCCCTTGTTTTACCTCAGAATCTTGGTGCCATGCCCGCTGATTATCAAACCATTACAGCTTAGCAACATGTTGATAAAATGAATTATTTCTTTGACCTCCATGAAGTAGAGATTGAAGATGTGATGATGAGATTGTTTGTACAAAGCTTTGGAGGTGAAGTTTGAAAATGGTTCAGAGCTTTACCAGCAGCTTCTATCACCACTTTACCAATCCTCCATAGGTAGTTCCTAGATCAGTGGGAGGTGAAGAAGAATCCACTTCAGATTTTGTCCGAGTATGAGAACATCAAAAGAAATGTCGGTGAGAGTGTGCAAGACTATTTTGTGAGGTTTAATGCAGTATACAATGCTATTCTTGCCAATATTAAACCATTAGAGGGATTGGCTTTGCTCAAGTTTCCAGACGGTTTCGATGCTAACATGACATATCAGTTGCGGGAACGAGATCCTTCCACACTAGAAGACATGCAAAAGAATGCTATGAGTGTAGAAGCAAACTTGTTGGCCAAAAGAGCAAGAATGAGATCTGAGAAAAGAGTGACCATAAAAGAAGAAGCATATACTTCGGATGTAAAGATGGATACATTGATTCAAACAGTGGAAAGGATGGTTGACCAGTTAACCATCATAGATAGACCTAAACCACGAATCCGAAATCAAAATTTTAGAGGATAGCAGCAGCTCCAATTCTGAATCAAGAAGAGAAAACAAAAGGCACCAGAGCAACCAGCACAATAATAGCAGATCAAAACTCCCTTACATTAGAATTATGTTCAAGGAATGGAAGAAGAAGATGATGAAGATCCGGTAATTGAAACAATTCACTTCTTCACTGCTGATGGTATGCCTATATTTCTGACCAAAGATGAAGAATATGTAGAAGTTCCAGACGTTCAAAGGGATGAGGATTATATCCTAGCAAATGAAGTGATTTTGGAGGTTGAATCTGATGATTATTAACGTGGATATATGAATGCTTTGACTGGACAGCAAAGGCAATACTCTTTAAGGAGCAGAGATGTACCAGTCAATCCCATTTAGAAAAGAAAAGATGTGAAATCCAAGAATGATTCCTCAAACACTTAGAAGAAAGGGAAAGAGCTTGTTGATCTGAATCCTACCAAGGTACCATCAACAAGTATCACTGCAAACGAGAAGAACAATTAGCAAAAGATAATGCAGGTAAAGCATAAGTGGATAAGAAGGACATTGGTGTCAATGAGGTAGAAAAAGTTTCATCCTTTAATTTAGAAAGTGAAATTTCTAAATTAAAAGTGTCCATTCCTTTGACTGAGCTTGTTAAGAATAGAAATTATAAACACCATGTATCTAGAATATTGCAAATAGATCCTTTGTCAGACATGGTGAATGTCCAAGATGATCATCCTGAACTCTTTTTTGGTCCAGCCATAGTAGGTCAACCTGAAGATAAAGAAGTCCCTCCCTTTTATCTGAGTCTTATATTGCATGAGTATATTCTCCATAATGTTATGTTAGATTTTGGAGCTTCCCACAATTTAATGCCTAAAGCCATTATGGAAAAGTTGGGCCTAGATATCACTCAGAAATATCATGATTTGTACACCTTTGACTCTGGTAGAGTTCGTTGCATTGGTCTTATCAAATATTTGGTGGTTTCTTTAGATCAAATCCTAGCCAAAAATGTCTTTATGGATGCGATAGTTGTTAATATACCGCCTCCATTTGGTATGCTCTTATCTAGATCGTGGGGTGCTAAACTGAAAGGCACTTTACAAATTGACTTCTCTTATGCTACCATCAATGTTTTCAGTCAATTGAGGAAGTTGTACAGGGAAAATAAAATGAAGTACATGATCACTAGTAAAGAGAAGCCTGTGAATCATCCGATAAATGTTGTACATACTGATTTAGATTCCTTTGTTTTGTACTATGATAGTGGATTGAATGATGTATATATTCAACTTGTAGAAGTAGATGATGTACCAGAAATTTCTAAGAATTTTAGAGCAGTTCTTAATCAAGAAAAATAAAAAATAGCAATTTCTTCTGAGTAGCCTACACAACAGCAAAAGGTCAGTGAAGAGCAGAAAAATGAAGTAATCAGCAAAGGTAAGGTTGTGAAAGAAATAAAATTTCAGCATCTAGAAAATGAGGCTGGCCTTTGCAGCATGGACTTCGACGGCGCTATGGGTAAGGATGGTGCTGGTATTGGAATTTGGATTCGAAGCCCTACTTTCCAGCCTGCCAATGTCCCAAGTAATGTTAGAGTATGTTCATAAAAGTTAGCTTTTGATTTATCTAATAATGAAGCGGAGTACGACGCTTTGATTACAGGTCTTAAAATTTTGAAGAAACTGGATGCAAAAAGGATTTTTGTTTATGGTGATTCAGAGCTTGTGATTAAACAAGTAAAACGAGAATATCAAGAAAAACATCTACGGATGAGAGCCTATAGAAATGCAGTTTTGGATATTTTGAGGATGTTTCCTGAATATACCTTGACAGCAGTACCCCAGACTCAAAACATCATTGTAGATTCACTCGCCACTATGTGGCCAGAAATTTGAAGATTCCAATGAATTCTAGCAACAAATTTGAAATTCATGTCAAACATAGGCCTGTTGTTCTTGAAAATTTTAGGTATTGGCAAGTGCTTTGGGATGATAATGAAACTAATGCCTTTTTGCAGAATGAAGGAAAATTTAAAAATGCTTCCATTGATGATGTTTGTGATTTCGATGAACAAGACATTGAAGTAAATCAATTGGAGGTTTTATAGCTGAAGGACAATATTATTCCCAGAGGTCTCATACCTTTAGAGAAGATTTTTGATCAGGATGATGTGGCCAGCAAACCGACCTTGATTCCTATGGACAAAGTATTTGAAGATGTAAATATTGGAATAGCTGACAAGCCCAAGCTTGTAAAGTTATAAAAACATTGTCTCCCGAAGTAAAGGCTAAGTACGTTAGATTACTTTCTGAATTTTTTGATGTTTTTGCATGGGATTATTCAGATTTAAAAGTGTATGACAAGGATATCATTCAACATACTATTCCTATCAAGCCAGATCAAAAACCTTTTAGACAGAAGTTGAGAAGAACCATTCCAAAGCTACTGCCATCCATCAAGAAAGAGGTAAATAGATTGTTTAAAGCTGGCGTCATTGTTCCAATTAGATTTTCTGATTGGATTTCAAATTTGGTCCTAGTACAAAAGAAGACTAGAGAAATAAGGTTGTGTATAGATTTCTGGAACCTCAACAAATGTCCTTAAAGGATAATTACCCTCTTCCTAAGATGGACCATATTTTGTAAAGAGTAGTTGGAGCATCATGGATATCATTACTAGATGGTTACTCAGGTTATAATCAGATCTTGGTGCATGAAAAAGACCAAGACAAAACTGCCTTCACAACACGTTGGGGAACTTTTCAGTATGCCAAAATTCCATTTGGGTTGAAGAATGTTGGAACCACTTTTCAACGGGCGATGGACATAGCTTTTGCTAATGAGAAGGATGTTTTCTTGGTAGTTTATTTAGATGACTTGATGATATTTTCTGGTTCTGATGATGAGCATTTGCACCATTTAAGGATTGTCTTTCAGAAATGTAGGAAGTTCGGGATTTCTCTAAACCCAAAAAAGAGTCTTTTGCCATGGACGAGGGTAAACTCCTTGGTCATATAATTTCTAAAGATGGTATTCGCATTGATTCTTCAAGGGTGGAGGCAATTCAACATATAGACATTTCACGTAACGAAAAGGAGATTCTGGCTTTCAATGGTAAGATGAATTTCTTATGTAGATTTATACCAAATTTGGCTGAATGTTTACATGAAATAACTAATATGTTAAAGAAGGACAACACTGTGAAATGGACTGAGGATGCCATGAAATCATTCAACTTGGTAAGTTTGCCTTTACCACAGCCCCTATCTTGATTAGTCCTGATTATACACATTATTTTATTATATTTTCATTTGCATCCAAGCACACCATGGTTGCAATGTTGATGCAAAAGAGGGATCAGGTTGAGCAACCCATTGCTTTTTTCAGTAGGACTATTTGGGATGCTGCCTTGTGGTACAATATCATTGAAAAACAAGTGCTAGCTCTTATAAAACCATTGAAGGATTTCAGAGTATACATTCTGCATTCACATACTATAGCATATGTTCCTAATGTAGTCATCAAGGATGTTCTCATGCAAACTAATCTGGAGGGAAGAAGAGGTAAGTGGATAGCAGCAATGTTGGAGTACAATCTTGAGATTAAACCTACCAAACTGATCAAAGGACAAGGCTTGGAAACACTGATGACTAAATCAAATATGCATTCTCTAGACATAAATCTTATTGCAACAATGTCAGAGGATGAAGATGGTGGCTCACTCATTAAAGTATCAGAAATGTTTCTCAAATCACCTTGTTATTCTAATATAGTTTATGTTCTTCATCATCTTTCGCCACCTCCTGGAATGTCAAGAAGTAAAGGTACGTCACTAAAACTAAAGTCTACAAAATTCTGCATTTTAAATAGTGCTCTCTATTGGAAAGATTCGAGAGGAATTCTTCTTAATTTTTTGGTTGAAGATGAAGCTCAGCAGGTAATGAACGAATTTTGTAGAGGTGATTGTGGTGGTCATTTGTTTTGGAAAACAACAGCTAACAATGTGTTGAGAGAAGGATATTACTGGCCAACTTTGTTTTCAGATTCATATAAGATAGTTATGGGCTGCCATGAATACTAAGTTTTGCAAGGAAAAAGGAAGTTTCTTCCTCTTCCCTTGAAGCCTGTTGAAATAAATGCACCTTTCCAGCAATGGGGACTTGATTGCATAGGGGAAATCCATCCCACATCATCATCACAACAAATATGGATTTTGATAGCTACCGATTACTTCACCAAGTGGATTGATGCCATTCTGACAAGGTAAGCCATGGACACGGTAATTATCCAATTTTTAGAATATAATATCTTGTCTCGTTTTGATTGCCGTCAAAAGATTATAACAAACAATGAAACAACATTTAAGTCCAAGAATATGGTGGAATTTTGCAACAAGTACAATATTACATTGGGTCATTCCACGACATAATAACTGTAGGGAAATGGATTGGCTGAGTCATCAAATAAATCCTTGGTGAACATTATCAAGAAAATGTTGGAGGTAAACAAGAATAATTGGGATCGAAAGCTTGTTAATACCTTGTGGGCCAATAGAGTGAGAAGCAAGAAATCAATAGGTATGTCACATTTTGAGTTGGTTTATGGTACTGATACAGTATTTCCTACATCACTTGCAGTCCTGGTCATGAGCTTGTTACAGGAAGCTGGTAGCAAAGAGGATGATATTCAGTGTAGAATTAATTAAATGATTCACCTTCAACAAACTAGGGAAGAGGTTTCCCAAAACACTTTCTAGTTGCAAGAGAAGATAAAGAAAAATTATGACGACAAAACCAAAGTAGAAAAGTTTCAACTAGAAGATGTAGTGTTGCGGTGGGATGCATGGAATGAGGAAAAGGGAAAGCCTGGTAAGTTTGACAATTTATGGAAAGGACCATATAAAATTTCAGCTTATCAAGGACATAATGCATTTTTGTTGAAGGAAATGGATGGTTAGGAATGTTCGAGAGGGCCAGTGAATGGTAGGCTCCTGAAGCACTACTATTTTTGAGGTTGTTCCTTGAAGTTACTTCACCTTCATTGTATATGCTAGTTTTCTTTTCCTTGCAAAGTTTCAAGTACACTGTCATCTGAGCTTGGGGCCCAAAGTGAAGGCTATAAATTTTGAATGATTTGTGTCGAGTTTGGTTGATTTAGTTTATAGTCAAGTTTAGATTTGGTTATGATTCAGTTTTCAGTTTGTATTGAGTCATTTTTCAATTTTTTTTTTATTTTTTTTTTACTGTATTTCCCAATGGATGAGGTACTTGGTCTACAATGTTCTTGACACCTCCAAGGAGCTACCATCCCTAATAAGGTCAATGTTAGTGTCAGTATCTACATACTTCCATCAGGGATCAAATTTGCTCTTTCCATTTTAATTTTAGGGGTCCCATACTGAAATTTTTACATCATTTCATTAGGTCATGTAAAACTGATCCACTGATGGTTGTCTTTTATTCAAAAAATCTAAATTTCTCCCTCATAGAGCGTACTTGCTGACCCTTCTTCAGGTTGTCTTTAGTTATGGTTTCATGTTCAACTTGCAATCATGCTTTCGTTAGGTCATAGGGCATGTTTTCATTAGGTCTTAGGGTTTCATCACCAAGGTCAAGAGCATGATTTAAAAGCGTAAATAAAGGGCAGCAAGGGTATGAGGATCATAAATAAGTCAAGCATGATAACTTGTAGGTCATAGTCACTATATCATTATCTTTTAACCTAATGTAATTTTCACCTCAAAAACATGTTTTTGAGGTGAAAACAGAGCATTTTGAGTTAATTTGTATTTCTTATGTAATTTTAAGTCACTTTATGTAATAAATGATCCCAGCTACACCAAATCATCTATCCTTGCTGCAAGACAAAGAAACACTGCAAAAATTAGTTCAAGTTGAGAATTATCCACCTGAAAAGAAACAAAGAAGAAAAGTCATTAAAAACAGAGTTTTGAAGAAGGTCAAGAAACATTAGAAAGTGGGTTTTTCAAGTGAAAAATCAAAATTTACACATATATAAGGTCACAAATTTCATTTTCAAGTTCATCATTCTCATTTGGCAAGCAAGGAGTCAAAAAGTGAGAAGAAGAGGAAAGGTTGAGCGAGATTTTCGCAAAGGAGAGTTGGTGCTATGCTTCTGGAGGGTGGCTCTGTGCGTAGGCAGACTGGAACTGCACGTTTCAGGCAGGAGGACTGGCGGTGTGCATTGAAAACTTGGATTTATGCATTTGGGCCTAGCGCTACGCATCTGGGAATTTCCACAATCTTATTTTACACTGGGCTACGCTTCTAGAGGTGGTGCTGTGCGTCTATGCAGTGGAGCTGCACATTTAGCAGAAGGGCCAGGAAGACCTCTAAACTTCAACAAACTTCAAAATTTCCCTCTCTTACCTTCATACAAGTAAGTGGTCCTCCCATTGTTGGTTTGTAATTCAATTTTTAAACATAGTTTCCCTTCGTTATGCCTAAACCTTAAATTCTCCCTTGGTTATGCCTAAACCCTAGACCCCATTGTTCCTGCTATCACCTCTCACTACAACTCTAAGCACTTTCCCTATCCCTATATCCCTTTATTCCTTTATCCCCTTTCCATAACATCCACATCCATTTATCCCTCTTTGCAAAAGGCGATATCTCAAACAAACCAAGCCTTCCCTCTCATTTTTATAATTCCTACTCCCTCATTCATTTTCTAGCCCATAAGGTCATCTCCCATCCCTTCACTCCTAAATCACTCTCACTCATTCCCTTCATACAACCTCAAGCCTTGCGAACATGGATAGAGAGGACGGAGACTATGAGGAAGAGGAAAACATAGGCAGTGACACCTCAGCAGATAGAGCTAGGCATTAGAGAAAACCACACAAGGGAGGCAAAATTATCGAAGAAGAGCCTTCAAACCTTAGAGAATTTCAGGCCTTTCAGTTGGCTGTCACATGTTTTAGATATCTTGGCTATTATGACTTCTATGAGTAGGTAGAGAGAGTTCAACACCACCATGAGCTCACCAGACTTTTTGTAGCTCATCTTCAAGACAACAAGGTGACTCTTGCTAGGGTACATTCACAATCTCACCCTCCATGATTTCAAAAGCAACCAAGATTCCAAATGTAGGGGAGAAGTGGTACAAGGCCCAGGACCTGGATGAACATTATTATGAGCCTTATATCAAACCCTGGTATAGAAATGAGGTGAATAGACTTTTTCCTTTCAAATTTCTTGAAGACAAGTATGTCCCCATAATGAAAAACATCATGAAATATTTCACTTGTGAGGGTAGATTTTCCAAGTTGTACACCTAACACATCGAGCTCCTCATGAATTTTACCAGGGTGAGGATGTTAAACCGCCCTTATTTCTTGTTCAATAATATTGAGAAGATGGCTCATTTTGTCTAGAGTAAGCCATACCCTAAGCAAATGAGTAGTCTCTATCATTATTCCCTCATCAAGATGATTGTGCTTCATCATCTCAGTCTCCTCAACATCTCTTGGGAGAAATTTATTGCTCATGACATCTTCAGGGCTCCTCAAATTCCTCCACTAGTGTCTCAAGAAGTAGGGGGGCCTTCTAAGAGTGTTCAGGTGAAAATAGATGAGGAGGACAAAGAGATTAGAACTACTGAGGTGCATGGGACTTACATGACATATCAAAGCAGCACAAGGAGATTGTTTCCAGTCGATAGGCAAGTGTTTGCTCCACGGGATGTGGAAGGGACCTTTCCTTCTTCATCAACCCATGGGGAAATGCTAGCTCCACAGGATGTGGAAGGGGATTTGCCTTCTTCATCAGCACAATAGGTACAGGTGCACTAGCTGCACAAAGGGAAGGAAAAGATGCCAAAGGAGCATTTTGATGATGAGGAGTAAAGATACTTTGACTTAACAAAGAATGATGAGCTGGAGCAACGTTATACTCATCATGGTGTGGAAATAATTGACTTAGAGGCTCAGGACAAAGAAACAATAAATGACATCATCCTACAAGAAAAGGAGGCTCAAGTCCAAGCTTTGATGGACAATTTGGAGAGGGCCAAGTATGTCATCACATATTTGGAACAAGAAAACAAGAAGTTGAGTGACAAACAAGTCCTCATGGAGCTGGAACTGCTCAAGGTAAAACGACAAAGTGACAAAGAGGCACAGATCACTTTGAATCCTATTGAGAAGGAGATTGAAGATGATAGAGAGACTTGGCTTGAGAGAGTCAATTTGCACCTTGAGAAGCTTTTACAAAAGACCAATAAGGACAATCATATGATAAGGCACACAACCTACCATTACAGGACCCGAAATAAAATTTGCAACATGAGGGTCAAAAAGATGAAAGCTAGGCTAAGGCGAGCCGTAAAAGAAAGAAAGGAGGAAGATAGGATTATGTTGCTTTCTAAACCTTCCTTGGCTCATCAGGATACTTGATGATGGTGCTTCTCACCAATTTTGGGCAAGCTTGGAAGAATTTCCATCACTTGCAAATTTTGAATTTTACACACAGAAAACCTGCCGCTTTTCTTGGGGGCACCGAATACACAAATGGTTTGAATTTTTGGATTTAGAGAGATGAGTACGTGAACCCCATGGATTTGCTAAGTTTTTTGGGCAGAAATGGTCCACCAAAAGGTCAAAAAACACCCTAAAAATGACCTTTCTACCACTTTTGGACACACATAAGCAGTCTTGGGAAAATCAAGGTTTGAAGGGTCAAATGAGCTTCAAATGACGAAATTCCAAGTGTTGTGGAAATTAAAATTGATAGCCTTTCCAATGATATATAATGAGCTCCATTTGGATGTCGGTAAGGCCTCCAAATGGGACCTGAAAGTGGCACTGCATGTAGGGAAGATTTTTCACTGGATGCCTATTTTTCCATTTTTTTACTGTGTTCATGGATTCTCTCTCATGGAGGATGTTTCACCATTGTAAATGATGACTTGGAATTTAAATATGATGGATAACTAGTAGTATAGGGTAGATTCATTACACTATAAGTCAATTTGAGCTCAAATGAATCCGTTTTTCACTTTGAGAGGCAAGTTGTTTCTTTTTCAGTGTTGGTTAAATTAGCTCCTAATCTTAGGGATTTGACCCCTGAGGATGGGAGGACGTTGAAACAATGTCTATATCTTCTTCTTATTTCTCATTACAAAGGTTTGAACTTAGCTGGATGCTTAGACCTTGATTGTACATCATTTTGTAGCAGTTTAGCAGGAGATTAATAAGAATTGCAGTTATTTTTATGGGATCCATGTGGTATGGATTTTTAGTACAGTTTATTCTTTTTTGATCATATGTTAATTTTTTTTGTATAATTTGTTAATCAATTCATTTCTTATAAGTGAATGCTTTCAAGTTGATAGTTAGAATTCATTACATCAGTGCTTTGTCTTGGGAAACCATTCACCATTTCATGTTTTCTATAGTCTAGGAAGGATCCATGGTTTTCACATTCTCTTCTTAGCTTCTAAACACTCTTAAACATCTCACCTCATTAATCCCTAGAGTTCTAAACCTTATGCCTACCTTGCCCCATTGAACACCCTACAATTCTGACCTAATTCCCTAGACCTAAACTGTCCAACTCCTCCTGATCTAGCAAAACCCCTTCAAAATCCAATCAACACTTCATCCTACTATACCTACCCTAAAACCCTTTTCTTGATCCAATCATCTTGGCTAAGATCCTTACGGAGAGATCCCTCTCTTGGCCTAGTAGGGCTAGCTACTTGGCTAAGCGTGGTTTGTGGTTACCTTGGCATTGCCTCCCTTCAGCATGAGGTTCAATCCAGTTGAAAACAGGGGGAAACAAGAAAGATTTTTCCAAAATTAAATGCTTCCATTGTCATGAATTTAGGCACTATTCCATGTAGTATCCACATAAAAATCCAAGCAAGAAGATATAAGGAGGAGGAGCAGGTGAAACCTTGGCCTCACATTTTGAGCTTGAATTTACCCTTATCTCATGGATGGCTAGCACAGTGATGGGGAGCATGTGCTACTTGGACTCAATTTCCTAATTCCATATGACAGGGTGTAGAGAATTTTTCAATTACCTGGAGGAGAAATATCTGTAGATATACATCGAGCTAGGAGACGGAGTAAGGTATAACATGAGCGGGGTTGGTATAGTCTCCTTTCAGAGGGATTCAGTCTCCCCTTTCAGACTCAAGGATTTCATGTTTGTTTTAGGCCTAAAGATGAATCTCATCTCTATTGTATTTTTGGAAGACTGTGGTTATGATGTGATCTTCATCAAAGGGAAAGCATTCTTGAGACACACATCCATGGGACAGGTGAAGAAGATTTGGGTTCATGTGAAGAACCTATATAATATAGATGTCGAAGACTATGAGACATTAAGCACTAAGCTTGAGAAAGTGTAGGGATACGATGTCAGTGAAATTTGGCACAAAATAATTGGACATTTTCATCATGGCGCAATGAAGATTATGCAAAAAATAACCACTAACCTCCCTAAAGGAGAACTTAAGTGGCAAGATATATGCAAAGGATGTACCTCAAGGAAGTAAAAAAAATCCACATTCCATGATCGGGAGAACAAAGCACATGCATTCTTGGAAAGGATCCACTATAATGTATATGGACCTTTCTCGATAGCCTCTGCTACAAGACACAAATATATTTTCATTTTTATTGATGACTTCTCATGTAAGTGTTGGATCTTCTTCATGTGGAAGAAAGATGAGACATTGTCCAATTTCATATAATTCAAGGCATTGGTTGAGAAAGAAACCGGAAAGAAGGTGAAGGCTCTAAGGAGTGTTAATGGAGGTGAGTACATGTCAAACAAAGTTAGATTTTTTTGTGTGAAATAAGGCATTCAATGAGAGTTGAAGGAACCCCACAACCTACAGCGGAATGGGGTGGTGAGAGAAGGAACTATAGCATTGTGGAAGGATTGAGGGTGATGTTGCATTACCAAGGCCTACCTATAATTTTTTCGATGAGGCATGCAACATATAAGTCTATTTGCAAAACCAAAGTCCTCATCATATTCTTGGTATTATTACACTTGAGGAGGATTTCTTGGAGAGAAAGCCAGATTTTTCACATTTGAGGATTTTTGGTGACTCTGTTTATTGCCATGTCTCTAAATAATCTAGGAAGAATATTGAGCCATAGAGAAGAATTGGGGTTATTATTGGGTTACACAAAAAACCCCTCATAATGACATTTATGCAAAGGGATGTAAAGCTTGATGAAGAGAAACTGATGCAGTTCTCTCTTGAGAGGGAGCTTCAGATCCCACCAAAAGAGGAGCTTTTAGCTCCAAAGCAGGAGCCTCAAGAAGTTGTGGATCATATAGAAGTAGAGGAGAAGAGAGTGGAGATATCTACTCAAGTAGAACCATGTAGAGAAGGCAAGGAAATGACTAGGGAAGATGATAGACTTGTGCAAGATCTGAGGGAGAATGTGGGAGCTCCTTCCAATTTACATAGGCAAAGAAGATCACCTAATTCATACACTGGCTACATGGATCTAATGTCTGATATTGTAAATACTTAGCCATCCTCTTTTGAGTAAACAGTTGAGAAACCTATATGGGTTGATGAAATGGTGGAGGAATATGAATCCATTGTAAAGAACAATGTTTGGGAAGTGGTGTTATGAAACCAGCTTAGAAAAAGATAAAAAATAAATATCAATGCCTTAGAAATAAGCCTCTTCGAAGGGGAAACCTTCTTTACATTACACAAATGAACAATTATTAGATGATACAAATGACACGACCTCATTTCTATATATAGGAGTCTAAGGGGTCACAATATAATCAAAGTCGACATAACAATGATAATCTAAGGGAATAATAATAACAATAGTGGGCTTCTATGGGGCACAATAATAATAGTATGGGGACTACATGGGCACAACAATATAATAAGGGGGTTGTACTAATAACAATAAGGGGTTACACTAGTAGTATAGGGACCTAACATGCCCCTCTCCATCAAAACGTGTTGTCCTCAATGCTTAAGTAGTTCTTGATGCTTATGCATAAAATTCTTGTCCTCCCATGTGGAAAATTCAACAGGTATGTTCTTCCACTTGATGAGATACTCTAAAATTGATCGATTTCGTTGTTTTTTTGAGTTCTTGTTTATATGACTGCTCCAGGTTGAAATATGATTTTTCCTTCCTCGTCAAGTTCTGGCAATATTGTTTGAACTGGGACCTTCTGCAACTTTTGAATGAGTGGCCACACTTCTTCATCCTTCTTCCATTCATCCCTTGCTTCGTTTAACCTATCTAGTTGGATAATATAAATAGAACAAAACATTGCCTCGACATCCTCATCCTTTCTTGAGAGTGCATCTGTACCAACATTTTTCTTCCCTTTTTTGTAGATGATTTCAAAGTCATAAGACAACATATTTGTGACCCATTTTTTCTGTTCTTCTAAAGATAATCTTTGCTTTAAAAAGTGTTTAAGACTATCATGATCCATTTTTACCTTGAAGTGTCTTCCCATTAGGTAAGGTCACCATTTCTTAAGTATATGTAGTATTGCCAACATTTCCTTCTCAAAAATAGCTTGCTTGAGATGTAGCCATAAAAATATCCAATCACCTACATCAAAACTTCTTTCACTACAATGTTGATTTGCCTGTTCTTTCATTTGATTCTGAACGAAAGTGTTGTTATCCTTTAAAAATTGGAGAACTTGTTTTTGATGCTCAATGTAATCTTTCACTGTTTGAATCTTTTTCTTCTTGATATGTCCTTCTATATTGAGAGTTTGAGGAGTGGCATTTTCGTCCAATGCATTACAAGATATGGTCAGATTCATTTCTTGATGCTCGATGTGATCTTTCATTCCTTGAAAATTTTTCTTCTTGATATGCTCTTCTATCTTGATAGTTTGAGAGTGGTAACTTAGGCCAATGCATTACAAGATATGGTTGGATTCATTTCTTCTTTCTCGATGTCATCTTTCACTTCTTGAAACTTTTTATTCTTGATATGTCCTTCTATCTTGAGAGTTTGAGGAGTGGTAATTCTTGCTAATGCTTTACAAGATATGGTCAGATTCATTTCTTCTTTATCCGGGGTTGGATCCTGGGGTATATCCTCTTCTTTTGATGTTCCTTGATCCTTTTCTTCCTCCTCTTCATAATCTATGTAAAATAATTTCTTCTCAACACACTTATGATCTTTAGTGTATTTTCTATCACAATTGTAACAAAGCCTTTTTTCTCTTTTTTCTTCCAATTGTTGTGGTGTAAACCTTATAGGTTGTAGAAGGCTAGGAGAAAAAACACTTCCATAATTATAATCATGAGTAGTGGGATTCCTTGTTTCGATAATTTTGCTTTCAATTTTCTTGCCAACCTGAATGCCTTCTCCAATGAATCAGGTTCCCAAAGACGAACCTCATGTTGAATGTTATCCTTTAAAGTCCCTATGAAGACATCAATCCTTTGCTTATTTGGAATACCATTTACCCTTATATTCAATTTTTGAAAGTCCTCAATGTTCTCTGCCATTGAACCTTTTTGTTTGAGATTTCTCAATTGGCTAAAGAAGGTGTTACTCTTTGTATCCTCATAATGTGCTATCATTTCTTTCGTGAAAATTGACCAAGTGACAAGTGATTTATGAGAACAAAGCTCTTTATACCATAAAAATTGGTTTGGTTCTAAATATAAAGATGAAATATGTACCTTTTGTAACAGTTGAATCTCATGTAGATCAAAATATTTCTCCATCTATAGTATCCAATTTACCAAATCCTTGCCATCAAACTTCCTCATATAGCCTTTTCTTTATTTTAGGAACTTGATCGTGAAACTACTATAACTTGGTAGTTTCAGATCTCCAAGTTTTGAAATTACATCTTGTAGTAGCCTTGTGAGTCCTCTTTCTAACCCCACAAGTTTGATCAGAATTTGATTCTCCAAGAAAGAGTAATGCCCAATATCCTAAGATGATCCGATTATATAATGTTTTAGTAGAGTGAACTTGTACGATGTGCCGCGTGTTCCTGTTTCTACCCTTGGATCTGAAAAATATATAGATAAATCTAAAGTCTATCATGTTTTTGTAAATTCTTGCGAAATTTAAATTTGTTGCTCAGAGAGAAAGTTATGATGATTTTCCCAAGGTCACCTGTTCAGAATGTGATTTGGGAGTCTGCAAAAACCCTAACTTCCTCAGATTATATCTCTGAAAATATAGCGATACAAGATCTGATATTTTGACCTGAGCTTCAACAGGATTTCGTCTCAAATGGGCTTGAATTTTAGAGTCTGAACCTTTTTAGAACAAATATTATAGGGAAAATTCCACGATGATGTGTTTGAGATGAAATTCTAGATCTTGCAAAAACCATAACTTCCTAAGATCATATCTCCAAAAATATAGCAAGACAAGATCTGAAAGTCAGACTTGAGGTTCAGACCGATTGCTTATCAAATGGGTTTTTTTTTATCTTCTGAAACTTCATAGCGAAAATTTTATAGAGAAAATTCCACTATGACTTGTTTGGAGTAACGAAACCCTAGAATCCAAAGCCCTGATACCAAATGTTATGAAACCAGCTCACAAAAGCATAGAAAAGAAATATCAACGCCTTAGAAATAAGCCTCTTTGAGGAGGCAACCTCCTTTACATTACACAAATGAACAATTTTTGGATAATACAAATGAAAAGACCTCCTTTCTATATATAGGAGTCTGAGTCATAATATAATCAAAGCTGACATAACAATAATAATGTAAGGGCACAATAATAACAATATGGGGACTACATGGGCACAAAAATATAATAAGGGGGTTGTACTAATAACAATAAGGGGTTACACTAGCGGTGTAGGGACCTAACAAGTGGTCCCAAGGCCAACAGATAAATCAGTAGTGGGTTCGAGATGGATCTTCAAGATGAATTAGTTAGCAGATAGAAGCATATAGAAGTATAAGACCATATTTGTGGCCCATGGGTACTCTCAAGCGAAGGCAATTGACTATGAGGAAATTTTTTTTCCTGTAGCAAGGTACTCATAGATTAGATCAATTATTGCACTCGCTACGTAGATGGGGTGGAAGATCCACCAGATGGATGTAAAAACAACATTTCTCAATGGAGTTATTAAGAAGGATTTCTACATTAAGAAGTCAAAATGTTTTGAGACATTTCATCAAGAGTCTCATGTCTGTAGACTCAAGCAAGAATTGTACAGTATCAAGCAAGCACCGAGTGCTTGGTACACCAAGATTGATAGTTATCTCACTAGTTTGGGCTTCACCAAAAGTGAAGTGGATGCAAACATATATCATGTCATGGTAGAAGGTAAATTTATTATTATTGTATTATATGTAGATGATTTGATTTTAATTGGTGATGAGTAGTTGATCAGATCTTGCAAGGTAATTCTAAATAAAGTGCATGGGCCTCATGCACTACTTCCTCAGGTTGGAAGTATGGCATGGCGTTAGGGAATTGTTTGTAATTCAAGGAAAGTATGAAAATGAGATACTATAGAAGTTCCACATGGAGAGTTGCAAACCCATGGAGACACCTCTAATGACAAACTAGATGAAATAGAATGCCACTTCAGGTGAGGAAGTGGATGCTGCCATTTATTGACAACTAGTGGGTTCACTCGTGTATCTTGTGAACATAAGACAAGAAATATTCTATGTGGCCAATTAGTTATGGTTGGGGAAACCAAATTATTTTGGAAGAAAACTAAGCATTTTTTACTGTACCTTAGACCCGGCAATACCTAGTTTGGACTATGGTACAGATGGATAGAGGGAGTGAAGATGTGTGGCTTCATAGATCTAGATTGGGTGGGGAGTCCATCAAACAAAAATAGTACATCAGGTGGAATTTCCAGTGTTGGGTCTGTATTTGTTTCCTAGTGTAACAGGAAAAAAATATATGTGGCACTCAGCACAATAGAAGAAGAATACATGGCTTCAAGCCAAGCAGCATGTGAGGCGGTCTGGATGAGAAAGATACTTGTAGGATTATTTGGTCAGATGATGGATCCAACTTTGATATATTGTGATAATTAGAGTTTCATTAAAATCTTTGAAGATATTGTTTTCATGATCGATCATGCATTATATATATATATATTTATATTATTATATATATATAATATATATTATAATATATTATATATTTATATATTATATATATATGGTATCTATTATAGCACCATTTACCACTCTTGGTATTTGTTATGCTTTGTTTATGGCCTAGGGAAACCTCTCCTTTTAGACTTGGTCCAAATATATAAAAAATAATGTTTTATTCCCTATACCCTACTTTGCCCTAAGCTAAAAGTGTGTACACGCAGGTCAGTCAATACCCAACCCGCATATATGTATTAAAATACTTTAAAAGAATAAATTTCCTTAATTATGGGCAGAGTTCATGGGTTTTACCTATTGATTACCTCCTATTGCCTATGGCCCAACTATTTCCCAACTAAAAAACTAATTGGGAATGGTATAAATAAGACCTCTATGGGAAGGCCTTAAGAAGGAGAAGAGATAGATTTATTATACTGAGATTATCCATGACTGAGTCTGATGAATCCCTGTGCCTCATGCACTTCCCCAAGCTTCAAGAGACCCTTGCTTCCTTGATTATAGATATCCTTCCTTTTTCTTGAGATATGATGGTGTTGGTGATGGAAGAATATTGTTGAAGGCTGGGATAGGATGAATCTAGAGGATGGTTCCACTTGGAGCTAGAAGAAGAAGACTCAGGTGAATTCTCTCCATGTTATTTATGGCTTACTGCAATAAAAGAAATGTTGTCTTGTTTCTAAAATTAAGTATTTTTATGCATCAAATTATGTTTTAATTAATATATGAATGTTGTCTTGGTGTATGATCAATCATTTGTTTATATGATTTTGTGAATATGTTTTACTTCTATACCACTATGTATGTTCGAATTGAATGATTTTCAGGTTGGAAGAACATCAGGAGTTGCAGAGGGTTTGAACCCTATGGGACCTAATCGAACGAAGGAAATCTGGGTATGGCCACTCTTACGTAGTTTGATAATATAAGCATCTTGCCTGAGTTGTATGAGTATTTCTTGTTGTAGTTTTCTTCTACTCTATTGGGGTTCTAACCCAAAGCCCTAGGGTGCTTCCACTCGAAACAGAATTGGTGACTCTGCTGGGGATAACAATCTTGTTTTTCCTCGTTTAGGTTGTTCACTATCAATCATAGCTCAGTCTTTGGTTTACTTGTTGTTACAGTATTATTTGGTCTACTAGAGTCCCAGGCCCTAAGTCTGATCTTTTGGATCAGACTTTGTTTTTTATTTTTTCTTGCAAAGCTTTTTGTTTTTTATTTTTTCTTGCAAAGCTTTTTATACGCTCTTTACCTTTCTTACAGTAGCGTATACACGCTTGTTTCTTTAAAGTGAACCTGCATATACACAATTTTCCTATGTCAAAAGCACCTATAAATGCTTTTTTGTTCGAAAACAGTCGCGTATGCAAATTTTTGCATTGTTTTTTCAAATCTCTCTGCCCAGAGAGATTTGTTGCCTGGTCTTTTCAGTCTCTATGTGGTCACTTGCTATCTGAAGAATTTAATTATTCTGTAAAGCGCTTGACTATTAACCCTAATGTTAGGGCAGCCTAGAACTACTCGATTGTAGAAGATCTAGCTCAAAGTCCTTGTGCTATGTCTGCATTGGAGGTACTCCAGTTGTGCCCTGCTCAAAGAAGTTCTTTGCTTTCAACAATTGGTGCAACAGATCCAAATAATTCTTTAGTGCTCACTTTCGATATGTTCAATGTCAAAAAGAGACTTCCTCACCATATGGCTTTCTAGATAAAGTCCACATATTGAAAGACCAATATTTTTTCACACTGTTATAGATGAGGGAGCTTCCACATGCATGATGTCTATGTCATGTTGAAAGGCCATTGGATAACCTTCACTGACTCCTTTGACGACATTTGGTGGACATTTTCATAGGCCACATGGGATTATCCCAACCTTTCCTAACTGTGTTGGGGGAAAGGTAGTGAACATTGAGGTAGAAATCATCAATGTAAACCTAGATTATACCCTCCTCTTAGGCAGGAATTGGATTTACAAGATGGATGCCATAGTTTCATCACTATTCTGCATCATTTGTTATCCTGATGAGTGGAGGATTGCTAAAGTTGATCATTTGGATTATTCTCCAAGTGACTCCCACGTAACTTTGGATTCTACCGTTCCATTGGTGGACAATCCCTATGAACCTATTGAGAATTTAGGAGTTGGGATGTACTCTTCGTTAATGGGTATATTTGACCTTCCTACTCCTACAGCTAGAATTAATGCAATTTCATCCTCTAGGGGACCTTCTCGAAAAGAGTTCTTTTGAACTCATTATTTTTTAGACCCTTGGCCCTTACTTTCATCTACCACCACATTAGATGGAGGGAAGGTAGGTGGAATGGCATTTCCCATGTCTGCAGCAGAACTCACTTACCAATCTATCATTAATTCTATAGACAACCATCCCACTCCTTTTTCACAAGAGGAGTTAGATGATGATGTGGCTCCGGCTTGGACCCTCAATTCTACTTCAGCTCTGGATTGCTTGGATACAGTTTTACCATCTGAAGAAGCAATTTTGGAAGCAATGACGGGTGTGGATCAACCATGGGAGGATTTACATCATCGTTCATATTTTCTCCCTCCATTGCATGAAGTCAAATCTAGTTTGTCTAATGTGTCTACTAGTGATGTTTTTACAGTTTCAAACCCTTTGGCTCCAACACAATTTTTTGTCGAAGGTAACATGTTAGTTATCTCATGAACTGTACCTGTAAACATCTCTAGGAATCCTAACATAATCAAAAACGTCTTCATCGAAGCTGATTGTTCCCCTAAATAAATTCAAATCTATACCGATCTATTTAAAGAGTTTCGAGATGTGTTCGCTTGGTCTTATGAGGAAATGCCTAGAATTGATCCATCTATAGTCCAACATGAGATCAAGACATACGAAAACACCAAACCTATTCGTAAAAATATTCAACCAGTCAATCCTCAGAAAGTGATGGCTATTAAAGTTGAAGTTGAAAATATTCTCAAGGCAGGTTTCATATACCCTGTTCCTCTAACTGAGTGGGTTTCCAACCTAGTCCTAGTAGATAAAGAGTAGGGAACGATCCAAGTATGTATCAACTTTAGGGATTTAAATAAATCTTGTCCAAAGGACAATTACCCCACTCCTTTTATTGATGAAATTGTTGATGAATGTGTGGATAATGAAATTTTTTCGTTCATGGATGGATTCTTTGGTTACAATCAAATTACTATCCGTCCAAAGGATCAACACAAGACAGACTTCATTTGTCCTTTGGGCATGTTTGCATACAAGAAGATTCCTTTTGGCCTTAAAAATGTTGGAACTACTTTTCAGTGGGCGATGTCTTATGCTTTCCACGACATTAAACATGTTATTGAAGCATACTTGGATGACTTAGCTGCTCGTTCTCGCAAGAGAATTGATCATCCGAGCCACATTCGGTTAGTCTTTGAGAGATGTCATTTTTATAAAATCTGGTTGAATCTGAATAAGTGTGTTTTTGTAGTCACATCTGGTCGGTTGTTAGTATTCATAGTATTGACTGAAGGGATTCGATTTGATCCTTTGAAGGTTGAGACGATAATTCAGTTGCCTCCCCCATATTCCATTCATCAACTTCAAAGTCTCCAAGGAAAGGCAAATCTCTTGAGCAGATTTACAGCAAATTATGTCGAGATTACCAAAGGATTTATGCGTTTTCTTAAGAAAGGAGTTCCATTTTTATGGGAGGATTTCACACAATAATCTTTTAATGCTTTGAAAAAAGCATTAACCTCTGCTCCATTACTGAGTCCACCAAATAATGGCATAGATTTCCTTTTGTATCTCACTACGGTAGAATAAACCATTGCTATGGTTTGGGTTCAGGAGGATGATGCTCTTAGTGAGCATGTAATCTACTACTTGAGTCAAGGCTTAGTAGGACCTGAGCTACGCTATTCTCCCATTGAGAAATTGACCTTGGCGGCTATCCATGCTGTCGAGTGGCTTTGTCATTACATTCTACTATGCAAAATGTTCATCTTAGCGATTGTCAATCCTTTTCAGTTTGTCTTCAGTAGGCGAGTGATTGGGGGCAAGTATAATCGATGGATTTTTATTTTGCAAGAGTCCAATCTCAAATTCTTGTTAGCTAAATCTAAGAAGTCATTAGTTTTTGTGGAATTGATTTCAGAGCTTGCTTGTGAGGAAGCTATTGTTTATGAGGAAAATTTTCCCGACAAACATTTATTCCTCATTTCTTAACAAGATCCCTGGTACATAGATATCATTATATATCTCCAGACTTCGAAGTTTCCACCCGCTTTCTCCAAAGATGAGCATCAAAAGTTACGTAACCTTTCCAAAAACTATGATATTATTGGTGATACATTATATTGCAAAGGGTTTGACTCAATCCTTAGGCGTTGCTTAACTTTGGAAGAAGCTGAGACCATGCCTACTTTACAAAGTGTGATGAGACCATGCCTACTTTCAAAAACGATAGTGAAACAACAGCCTTGTTTCTCCTCAATCAGGTTATTTCATGATTTGGTATCCCAAGAGAGATTGTCACTGACCATAGTAGTCACTTCCAAAATCAACTAATGATCGAATTGGCTCTCAAGTTGGGCTTCCGCTGGAGCATTCATCACCATATTATCCTTAGGCCAATGGGTAGGTTGATAAAGCTCCATCCAATTAGCACATCATGTTATATCTGGCGCTCTGGGCATATCGAACCTTAGTTAAGACTGCCACTCGTTTTACTACTTTTCAACTAGTTTACGGATTCGAATCTATCTTCCCTATCGAATGTGAAATTCCATCCCTTAAGCTAGCAGTATAACTTCTTCTGGAGACATCTAGTCTTGAAGAACACCTCATTCATTCAGAACATATTGATGAGTAGCATCGAGATGTAGCCATAATAAACGAAGCCCATAAGAAGAGGATTAAAACTCAATATGATAAAGTTGTCTGTCCTCAAGTTTTTTCTATAAATGACCTTGTCTTAGTCTATGACCAAAACAAAGACACTCGGGGGGGGTGCAGGAAAGTTCAAATCTATGTGATATGGTCCCTTTATAGTCAAGCGTGTTTTGGGAAAAGCTGCTTATGAATTAATTGATTTTGAAGCAAACAAGCTGGCGGAGCCCAGAAATGTGCTCTACCTTAAGAAGTATTTTGCTTCGGCTTCGGCCAAGCAATTGCTTATTTGTATATATTGTATATTTGTACATATTTGTCTAGAATTTTTTGATATCGACACTTTTTGATCTGCTTTGGCAGGTATTGATGGATGATTCGATATATTTCGGATTTGTCGATGGTGCGAGTAGGCACACTCAGAATCTTACTTTCGTGGGTTGGGTGATTTATTATCCATCTGGCCAGTTGATGGTGTCGAGGGGAGTATGTATTGGCCCTATTTCGATCAACATTTCCGAATATACTATCATTTTGGATTGCAAATTACTGTGGTGTGATTTCTGAAAGGAGTTCGGATTTTCCACAGTGTTCATATTTTATGGTCGACGTTTCGAGTCTGAACCTAGACTCATCATCAAAAAACAATTTGTCCTAATGATGAGTCTAGGTTCAGACTCGAAACGTCGACCATAAAATATGAACACTGTGGAAAATCCGAACTCCTTCCAGATATACTATCATTCTTAATTTACTATCCGAAGCAATATATTATGGGATTGATTCATTGGTAATTTATCTAGACTCACAACTGGTGGTGTCGTAGTTAAATAACACTTGTCAGGTTCGTCATCCTTATTTATATTGCCAATTTTTTAGAGTGAGAGTGTTGCAATAATCATTTATTTATATCACATACGTTCACATTCCATGATTTGAGAATTCATTAGCAAACTGTATTACTAATCAAGCATTAGATTGGCACATTAATCATTCATGAAATTAAATAGTATTGAAAAATTGAATCTGTATATATATCATAAAATTGCCTATATATAGATGGTGTGTTCAAAAAATGATATACAAAATTGGGATAGGATGCCCTCAAAATTTGGGCTTATGCCCATAATCATGTCCAATCATACATAGGTCTATCTATTGACCCGGCTCAAGATGAGCAGCTAAAAAGTTAACCACAGCGTTGGCTACACGCCGAAGTATCCAGACCCAGTCTCGTGGTACACTGAACACACGGCGCTGCATCTCCTCAGGCAGATCCTCTATGGCCATCATAGGTACCTGGTGAGTTAGTTTGACCAAGTTTCTCTAAACAACATAAAGGACTCTCTCTGTCTTAGTTTCCACCTCTTCGGCCCCTCTTCTGCAATGCCTGTGCCTTTGAAATATGGGTACAGTCACTCTTACGTAGTTTGATAATATAAGCATCTTACCTGAGTTTTTGTTGGCTTGTTGGGGCCTGACCTAGGTTTAGAGGGATTTAACCAAACAAATCCCAGTACTACTAGCCCTTTCGGCAACAATCCACGGAGCGTGGACTGAGGTCTCACCCGAAGTAGAATGGGAGGGTGCTAGAACCAGGTTTCCACACCTTGGATATATCTGATGGTTTCAGGTGGTTTATGGTTCAATCCTGCATGCACATCGCTATGTGCACTTACCCGTACCTCGCAGCCTGAGATGTTGCCTTCGCGCATCCCTACTCAAGGGCTAAACAGTGTTATTACCCAAGTCCTTACTTTACATCCAATATTAGTTCATTAACTTATCTTATTTGTATGCTTTCAGTTATACTTAACAATATTCACAATTCATATAAGTGCACATAGTAAATAAAAAGTATAATTGTAAATGATATCAAACATGTAATAACTCAGAATAGATCCACAAAATTGATAACAAAAGCTTTCTTTATTAATCTCTTCTCCAATTACAAACTCAAATTTACCCTGCACGCTCAACTGCAGGGGTCCGTGCACTCACCTTTAGAATTTGCTAGGCCTCTGCGCACTCAGCTGCAGAGCCTCTACCTACTACTAAGACCCAAGACACACTTAGACTCTTATTTTATGCTTTTCTAGCTTATTCTATCCATTAGTTTCTATCTTCATGATTATGAACTTCTCTTTTTACAACTTAGAGCCTTGCTCTATTTACACAATCCCATGGTCTGTGGACCATGGGTAGGCCAACATTACATTCAAACTTAGGGCAGACAACCCTATGACTCTAACATATATTCTTCCCCTACAATTCGTGGAGCTTTACAATAATATCACTCAAAACTTGGCCTTTGAGCCCCAAAACATGTTGTGGGGTGATCCCATTGTTGGCATTATGATGTATGTGTTGTACTTGATGGAAACCCACCTGTAGCAGAACAACTCACTTGTATATGGTAACTAGAAGAATCCACAGAAGAGATATCAAATGTGATAGAATGCAATGCAGGGTAGCTTCAAGGAATCAAAGTATAGTAGGTAAACAACAAAGAATTTCATATCAGTATTCACCAAATGAGGAAAGAGAGGTATATGCAGGTTCACCATTGACCAACCTACGTATACATGTGGGTTCACTGTATACAAGTCACATATACGTACACACGCACATTCACTGAAGGAAAAGCACATATACCTTGGAAAACTAAATTTTTTGGTTCAAAGTATTTGGTCCATGGTATTGGTCCAAGGTATCTGGTCCAAGGTATTGAGAAAAGCCTAAAACTATAAAAGGAGGAGAAGATCATTAGGCCAAGAGGTGCAAGTATCAAATATTTGATGAAGTGTGAGATCTAATATGCAAGTCATTGGCTTATGGTGTTGTGCTTGATTTGAACCAAGGATGAGCCTTAGTGTTTGATGAAGGATAAGATCTAATGATGTATCGGGATCTTAAGACTTGAAATGATTTATCTTTATGTGGTTTGATCATGTATCTGAATAACTGGCGCATGTTGTAGTCTGTAAATATGATGATCTGGGTATGACTGAAGGCTGGAATAGTTGTAATGTTTAAATCATCATTTACAAATCTGTACGCAGGTTCACTTTACGAAAGGAGTGTATACACGTTGGCTCTGCATATCAAAGTAGTGTATACATCATAACTTTGATTTGCAGATCTGTACACTAGTTCACTTTGGTAAAATTGTGTTCACATGCAGGTTCAACACATGGAAGTAGCTTATACCTTATAAAGTATGTTTCAGTTGTTTTTGGTTGCTGTTGCAAAATTATGGGTTTTGGTTTGGGTTCTGGTTACTATAGTCTAGTGACAGTACTCTGAATGATCAGATTGATGGGTTGTCAAAGTGATTGATTGATTCAGTTGTGATTGGTTCAAAATGTGATTGGGTGATGCAAATATATTTGATGATTGAATGTCAGTTATAATGTTTTTGATGGATCCAGTGTGAAAATTTATGAAACGTGGTCCCTAAAGGAAGAAAGAAGGTCGTAGCCTTCTGTAGGTTGACACCTATGTACTAGTAAACATATCGGCTAGTACAAGGGTTAAGGGGTTGTAGCTCCCTTCCAGTAGAAGCTGGAGAATGAGAGAAGGTTGTAGCCTTCTGCAAGTAGAAGCCTGCATACTGGTATAAGACTGCACCAGTGCAAAAATTGTAAATAGAATTTTCTTATTATTAAAACAAGACAGAGACGACAGCAGCAGGTGGTTTTCACCCACATTGGGTTTCCACCTTATATCTTGATGTTCATGTTTGTTGCTTATGCGTGATGCTTTATTCTACTTTTTACTGCACTATCTAATGAATTCCTAATATACTGGTTTGGGTAAATCAAAAGATCTCTGCTTATATGCTGGTTACATTAAGTACAGTTGCGTATACACACTGGTTCACTGAGCTAAAGTAGCATATACAATTCAGATTTGAAAATTAAATTATTGACCTAATAATACTGATTGACCCACCCCCCCCTCTCAGTATTATTTCCAACAAAATGTATCAGAGCATGTCCTTCAGAAGAAGCTTCATCACTTGAAGGAAGATCCATCATCATGAGTAATCAAGAAAGCAGGGGATCCATTAGACTGCCAATCTTTGATGGGATAAACTTTGTTTATTGGAAGGTAAGAACCACAAACTATCTTCAATCACTTGGAATAGATATCTTGGAAATCATGGAAGGAGGATATACATTTCCATCAGTAATTCCTACATATACAGTAGGTAAAAAGCAATATGAAACCAATGCCAAGGCCGTCAATAAATTATTGGGAAGTTTGTCACAATTAGATTTTGTCAAAGTTATGTAGCTCAAATCAGCGAAAGAAATATGGGACAAAATCATTCTAAGCTACAAAGGAGACTCTCAGGTAAAACGTGCTAAACTGCAAACTCTCAAAATTCAATATGAAACTCTCAAGATGCACTCTAATGAAAGTATAGCTAGTTACTTCTTACGTATAGATGAGGTTGTTAATTGCATGAAGAATCTAGGTGAAGAGATAAAGGAATTTACCTTAGTTGAAAACGTTTTAAGATCCTTGTCTGCTAAATTTGAATCAAAAGTATCTGCCATAGAAGAAAAGCATGATCTACATACTATTACTATGACAGAGCTTCACGGAGTCTTAATTGCCTTTGGGATGAGAAAAGTAGGTCCATCAGATATAAGAGAATCCCATCAGATATAAGAGAAGCCGCATTTAAAGCTTCAACAAAAGGAAAAGAAGAACTCAATGAATCAGGACATATTTCAAAAGAAGAAGAGGAAGCAAACTTTGTCAAGAAGCTTCAATGGGGTCCTAGAAGATTCAAAGGTAAACTACCTTTCAAATGTTTTTCTTGTGGTAGAGTTGGTCATTATGCTACCAGATGTCCACATAAACATAAATATGATAAAGGGAAGGAATCTGCAAAATAGAATAGAAAACAAAGTGTAAGTAAAAAGAGCTAATATACTCATGAAGATAGCAATGGTTTATCAAATAGTGATGAAGATGAAAATAATAATGACTATAGACTTCTGATGGCTTATGAAGATGATGATTTTTTGGATGCTTTAGATGAAGATGACCTTTATTAAGAAATCTCTAAACTCAAAATTTGTTTAGAAGAAAATAATATGGTTATAGATACCTTGACATACAAACTTGCTGAAAGAGAAAAACACAATGAAAAACTAGAATGTGAAATTGTGTGTCGAAGAAAGGATCTTGAGAAAACAAAAGCTCTCAATGTTAGATTTGCTAAAGGATCGGAAACCTTAAATGAAATTATCAAAGTGCAACGTTCTCCTTTGATAAAGATAGGTCTTGGATATACTGAAGAAGCATCTCAATCATAGAAGCCGTCAACATCCACTAAAAGCTATCTTGACGCAACAAAGAGTAGTGAACAGTTTGACAATTGTCAGCAAAGGCATAAAGCAGATCACCAGGTAAATCAGGCTAAATTTACTTCAAGTATGAACAGAAGCCACAACTAACCTTAGGTAAATCATACTCAGTTTGCTTCAAAGATGAATATCAATAGAAACTACAATCACTAGGTCAGTAGATTCAATAATCACAAGAACTTCTTTAATGGTCAATGTTTCTCATGTCATAATTTTGGAAACAAAGCTACTCAATGTGTTGCTTACAAAACCATCATGACTAGAGAAGCACGAAATCAAAGGAATGTGATAGGGATCAAAAAAAGTTCCTATAATAACTTTTCTCTTCTTCAAAATGAAATAGAATGCTCAATCTGTAACATCTTTGGCCATGAAGAATCTGAATGCAGGAGTAAATTTCAGCAAATATCTCAAAAGGAAAAAACTCCATTAAATCCCAAAATATGGAGAAAGAAAGAACCACAAACAGAAAGATGTGGTATAGCCTTGTATGCAGAAGGACAAGAAAACCAGTGGTACATCGACAACAGGTGACAAAAAAAAACTACACTCATATAATGACTTAGAAAAGGAAAAGAGTGTCTCGTTTGGAAACGATACTTCTACTGTCATAAAAGGTAAAGGCTCTGTTTTCTTGAAAGAAAAAGTTAATGCTAGGAATGTTATGTATGTTGATGGTTTAAAGCATAACCTATTGAGTGTGAGTCAAATGTGTGATCAAGGAAATGAAGTAGTGTTTCGATCAAATGGATGTGTTGTTTGTGAGCTTGATAAAGGAGAAACAGTGATCAAAGGTACAAGAACTCCAAACAACCTATACATACTCAAGGGAGGACAGAAATAGTGCTATCTAAGCAAAAATGATGAAAATTGGCTATGGCATAGAAGATTGGGACATCTAAGCTTTTCTCAAATAAGAAAAGCATGCAGATTCCAGGCTGTTTGTGATCTTCCAGATATAAACATTCCTGAAAATACTATATGTAAATCATGTCAATTCGGTAAGAAAACTAGATCTCACTTCATCGAAAAGGAAGGGTTAGCTAGTAAGCCTCTTGAACTTGTTCATACTGATTTATGTGGACCATCAAGGAAAAAGTCACCTCGTGGAGAAGAATACTTTATATTGTTCATTGATGATTTTTGTAGAATGTGTTGGATAGGTCTTATAAAGCCTAAAGATGAAGCATTTGAAAATTTCAAAGCCTTCAAAGCTTTGGTTGAAAATGAATCGGATTGTAAAATCAATTGCCTCAGATCTAATCGAGGAGGGGAATTTACCTTGGATGAATTATTTGACTTTTGTAAACAACATGGAATAAAAAGGCAGCTCTCCACCACAAGGACTCCTTAGCAAAATGGAGTTGTAGAAAGGATGAACAGAACTATTCAACAAATGGCTCGTGCTATGCTAGATGAATCTAGAACTCCTGCAACCTTCTGGGGTGAAGTTGCATTCGGCGCCATCACTATTCTCAACCAAGCAAATGTTTGGGTAAACAAGACTCAAACTCCACATCAACTTTGGTATGGTAAGACTTCTACTGTAAAATACTTCAAAGTTTTTGGAATCAAATGTTACATCAAAAGGACTAATGAAACACTTGGTAAGTTTGAACCTAGAGCAGATGAAGGTATTCTTCTTGGCTACTCTCCCTGAAGTAAAGGATATAAATGTTATAATAAAAGACTTGGGAAAATTATTGAAAGTATTGATGTTGTGGTTGATGAAGCATGCAAAAATCCAAAACAAATAAAAACTGAAGATTATGACAATGAAGAAGATGATGATCATTTTCCCACATCAAATCACACTGATTCTGAGGAAGAAACCAATGAAGCACCAAAAGAAGAGATAATGATAGAAGAAAAGACTCAGTCCAGGTATGTTCATAAAAATCATCCAGAAACTCAAATTTTAGGGGAAAAAGAGGTAGGTGTGCAGACAAGAAGAAATATTGCTGAAGCCTCAAGCTATCTAGCATTACTATCTTCCATTGAACCTCAAAATGTAAATGAAGCATGCAAAGATGAATGTTGGGTCAAGGCCATGAATGAAGAACTTGAGCAAATTGAAAAGAATAATACTTGGGAATTAGTTCCTAGACCTCATGATAAGAATATCATAGGAACCAAATGGATATTCAAAAACAAGCTGAACGAAAATGGAGAAGTTATAAAAAACAAGGCCAGGCTCGTTTGCAAAGGATATGCTCAATAAGAAGGTATAGATTTTGAAGAAACTTTTGCACCTATTGCTAGAATTGAAGCCATAAGAGTGTTTCTTGCTCTTTCTAGTTTTCAGAAATTCAAAGTATACCAAATGGATGTAAAATATGCCTTTCTTAATGGAGACTTAGAAGAGGAAGTCTATATTGAACAACCAGAAGGATTCATTCTTGGAAATGATGCAAAACTTGTATGCAAACTCAGAAAGGTTCTCTATGGTTTGAAATAGGCTCCAAGGGCCTGGTATTACCGTCTTGATAAATATCTCCACCAACAGGGTTTTTCAAAGGGGTCAGTAGATAGCAATCTATATACAAAGATGGATAGTGATAAATTGCTAGTAATTGTTGTGTATGTTGATGATATCATTTTTGGTAGCAATGAAGAACCCATGAGTCAGAATTTTTCTTTAGTAATGCAACAAGAATTTGAAATATCCTTGCTTGGTGAGCTTACCTATTTTCTTGATCTACAAGTTCAACAAAATAAAGATGGTATTTTTCTCTCACAAACCAAATATCTCAAACAGATCCTGGAAATGTACAACATGGAAGATTCTAAACCAGTATGTACCCCAATGGTAACAGGATGTAGTCTTAGCTCAAATTATGAATCAACAGTAGTACATCAACCAACTTATGATCCATGATTGGTAGTCTGCTTTATCTAACAGGTACCCGGCCGAACATCATGCATGAAGTGGGAATAGTTGGAAGATACCAAGAAAATCCAAAGGAATCACACCTTCAGGTGATCAAAAGGATTTTTAAATATCTTCAAGGAACACAGAACATTGGTTTATGGTATCCTAGAGATACAGATCTTACACTTCATTCATATACAAATGCAGATTGGGTAGGAAGTGTTGATGACAAAAAAAGCACTAGTGGTGGTGCATTCTATATGGTTTCTAGGTTAGTGTCTTGGTTCAGCAAGAAACAAAGTTCAATTGCATTATCTACAGCTGAAGAAGAATACGTCGTTGTTGCATCTTATTGCACACAACTACATTGGATGATGCAAACCTTGCAAGACATTCAGATCACATGTAATCCACCTATCTCCATTCTATGTGATAATACAAATTCCCTCAGTATTTCAAAGAATCCATTCATGCACTATAAAAGCAAGCACATACCCATCACATATCATTTTCTATGTGAAAAAGTGCTTGAACAAAAGGTAAAATTGGAGTATGTTTCCTCTAAAGAATAGGTTGCTGATATATTCACTAAACCACTACCCCAAGAGACATTTGAATATCTCAAGCAAAATCCGGGAGTAGTTGTTGCTTCATATTACTTTTACATCCTATTTTCTTTAGAGAAATGTTGTTATACGCAAGTTTCATAAAGCATAGTCGCATACATATGTGGGTTTCTGTAGGGACAGTCACGTATCTTTTTGGTTTGAAGAAAAGCAGTGGGCCAGACTAAAAAAAAAGGGGTCTGCTATGGTTTTGTCAATTATCTACTCTATTTGATGATGGTTTCAATCTGCTGATAACATGTGGAAACATATTAGTCCTCATAAAGTTGTTGATAACTTGATGTATATCTAATTGATGATGATGCTTTGATATCTCTTTCTGACATATGCAATGATCAGATCTGATAGTGAACAGGTGGGGCAAGTTCAGGGGGAGAACATGGTTGATGATATTTTGAGAACTGATGATGGAAATATATAGGTTGCTAGTCTAGATGATGTTGCTGATGGTGCAGATCATATGATAGTTGCTGATGGCTATCATGGTCTTGTTTAAAAATTTGGTCTTTGTTTGTAAAGGTCATGAAAAGACCTGATTTGTAACCCCACTATGCATGGGATGGATGATGTAATGTTTCTTTTTTTTGACATGTATAAAATTGATATATCCCCACTTGGTTGGGTGGATGAGTCAAATTTGGTATATCCCCAGTTGGTCGGGAGATGGATGTATGTATGAATCTTTGGTGATAGGAAGGTCATTTATGATGTATGTATAGAGTCATGTTATTCTTTTAGAACATCCTTTTGTAGACCTTGCTTATGCTCAGGGGGAGCTTGGACTCAATCATGGGAGCTCAATCAGTACACTTCTGCATATCAAAGAATTCAGCATGCACTCAGGGGGAGCATAACCCTTTTTCCTTCATGTCAAAGGGGGAGAGTGACTTGGTGTGGTTATTTTTCTCATCAAGTCCAAAGGAGGAGATTATTGGCATTATGATGTATGTGTTGTACTTGATGGCAACCCACTTGTAGCAGAACAACTCACTTGTATATGGTAACTAGATGAATCTACAAAAGAGATATCAGATGTGATAGAATGCAACTTCAAGGAATCATATCAGTCTTCACAGAATGAAGAAAGAGAGGTATACATAGGTTCACCATTGACCAAGTTGCATATATATGTAGGTTCACTGTATACAAGTCGCTTATACGTACACACGCACTTTCACTAAAGGAAAAGCATGTATACCTTGGAAAACTAAATTTTTTGGTCCGAAGTATTTGGTCCATGATATTTTGATCCATGGTATTGGTCCAAGGTATCTGGTCTGAGGTATTGACCCCAGGTATTGGGTCCAAGGTATTGGTATTAAGTGGTTTTGGGCCATGGTATTGAGAAAGGCCTAAAACTATAAAAGGAGGAGAAGGTCATTAAGCCAAGAGGTGCAAGTATTGAATATTTGATAAAGTGTGAGATCTAATATGCAGGTCATTGGCTTATGGTGTTGTGCTTGATCTGAACCAAGTATGAACCTTAGCGTTTGATGAAGGATAAGATCTAATGATGTATCGAGATCTTAAGGCTTGAAATGATTTATCTTTATGTGGTTTGATCATGTATCTAAATAACTGGTGCATGTTGTAGTCTGTAAATATGATGATCTGGGTATGGTTGAAGTCTGGAATAGTTTTAATGTTTAAATCATCATTTACATATCTGTATGCAAGTTCACTTTAGGAAAGGAGCATATACATGCTAGTTCTACATATCAAAGAAGCGTATACATCATAAATTTTATTTGTAGATCTGTACGCTGGTTCACTTTGGTAAAAGCACGTTCACACGTAGGTTCAACAGATGGAAGTAGCATATACCTTATAAAGTATGTTTCAGTGGTTTCTAGTTGCTGTTGCAAAATTCTAGGTTCTGGTTTGGGTTTTGGTTACTAAAGTCTGGTGACAATACTTTGAATGATCAGATTGATGGGTTGTCAAAGTGATTGATTGATTCCGTTGTGATTGGTTTAAAAGGTGATTGGGTGATGCAAATATATTTTATGGTTGAATGTCAGTTATAATGTTGTTGATGGATCCAGTCTAAAAATTTATGAAATGTGGTCCCTAGAGGAAGAAAGAAGGTCATAGCCTTCTGTAGGTCAGCACCTACGTACTAGTAAACATATCAACTAGTACAAGAGTTAGGGGGTTGTATCTCCCTTCCAGTAGAAGCTGGAGAACGAGAGAAGGTTGTAGTCTTCTGTAGGTAGAAGCCTGCATATTAGTATAAGACTGAACAAGTAAAAAAATTGTAAACAAAATTTTCTTATTATTAAAAGAAGACAGAGACGATAGCAATAGGTGGTATTCACCCACATTGGGTTTCCACCTTATATCTTGGTGTTCATTTGTGTTGCTTATGTGTGATGCTTTATTCTACTTTTTACTACACTGTCTAATGAATTCCTGATATACTGGTTTGGGTAAATCAAAAGATCTCTGCTTATACACTAGTTGCATTAAGCATAGTTGCGTATACATGGTAGTTCACTGCGCTGAAGTAGCGTATACAATTCAGATTTGAAAATTAAATTGTTGACCTGATAATACTAGTTCACCCCCTCCTCTTAGTATTATTTCCAATAATGCCTAACAGGCCCCTAACACAAACATTGTGACTCACCCTTGAGTCACTCTATCAGCGCAGCGATCTTGGCGCAGAGTCCCTCCAATTGGTCTCAGACGGTCCTGATGTTCGGAGTGTACTGATCTTCTGCTTGTTGAACCTATTCCATCCATTCCTTTGAGACGTCTGTTTTCGACATGTTGTCTTGCATCTGGGTATGCATCCCTTGAATGTGTGTGAGCTTCCCTTCAATATTCACCATGATTGTGAAGGCCTCATCAATCCATGGTTGAACACGCACTTTGAGAACTACCTCCTTATGGCACGCCGCGTCCACCTACTCCTTTAATGCCTTGTCTTGCTACATCCTCGCAAGTCGCTGAGTGAGGAATACTATCTATTCAGTTCGTCTGATGTTGTCGTGCTACTACTGGAGTTCGCACACCTCTGTCTCCAGCTGCTAGATGTTGGCGTCCTCTTTTGAATTCATAAGGACCTCAAGTGCCTATTCCAACATGTTGGTATAGTCGCACGCTGCACCTAAAATTTATTCCAACCCTATTGCAATAGCACTGGTGCACTGTTCTCTGATTTCCAGGGGAGTGGAAGGTTGTGCGTTCAACTACAGCTCAGTGATCTAGAGATTCAACTCTAGCTGCACCTTTTTCATCTCTTCCCTGGCCTTGGAAATTCTAGTTGCCAAACTATGGATCCGCACTTCTACCGGTAGATTTTCTACGATGGCTAGCTCCAGTTCACATCGGCAAGCATCATCTACCGTGTGCACCAAATGTTGATTTTGTGACACCAACTCGTCACGCTGCAAGCTAAGCTATTCTATGTTGATTTTATGCTCGCTAAGAACCTGGATCGCGTAGCTCTCCTTGGCCCGCAACTCTGCCATTATTCCATCCTGTAACCAATACAGCGTTTCTCGAGGAAGGGAAGGCAGGTTAAGGCCAAGGTATTTCATCATACTAATCAACAACTGATCCATCACATTGGATGATACTAGAGCTCCCTCTAGCATCACTATTGTGTTTTCCTTCCTTGCACGTAACATCTGCTCTATGGCTTAAGTTCCAGCTGCGATGTGCGTTGACAAGGTGCCTACCTGAAGGGACTGCACCTGTAACTCCTGTAGCTGTGCCCTAAGGCCCCCCAACACAATCTAATGCTCCTGCATGAACTCCTGAAGCGCTTTGCTTGTGACATCATGAACTGTCTCACCGATGTCATGGAGATCACCTTCAGTTAAGGCGGTCGGGTCAGTGGCCAACTTTGAGGCCTTGAACTTCTTCCTTGGGCCCGATCTTTCTGCAATGTGTGGGCACTTTAAATGTGTGGACGTGGCCCCTGGGTCTACGCTCCCTTCTTCTATTTCTATTTCCTCTGTCTCCTTCCCTGAGGACATTGCTTGGCCCTCATCTACCTGTGTTGTTGATGCCTCTGCTGCCTACACTACTGTTGCTGCTCCTACGACCTTCTTCTACTCCACAGCTTTCTATGTCGCTTTCCGCACTGCCCTTACCTCAGTTGTTGTTTTTTCGTTCCGCCTTTTCTCTGCTAACTGAGTGATGCGCAACTTAGCATCATCCTTTTTCTTCTGGGCTGCTGTCTTCTCTAGTTCTACTAGATCTGGAGCATGCCATTTAGGAGACCATGTCTCCAAACTAGTAAAAATTGCGTCATCAGAGGCTACAAACGGTAACTTCATCCACTACTTCAGCGGATCCTTTCACGGCCTAATATAAATGTTGCGCATATCAGCTTTGAAGTATGCAAAACTCTACAAACTATTGTGCACCGTAGGTGACAGGCGCAACCTCTGATTGATCCACATTTGGATGCTCACCTCCATGAGCACTCCGAAAATTTTGGTGTCGCAAATCTGTTTCACATCCTTGGTGGCCCAGAGTGAAGCGTACTTTGTGGCCTCTGGTAGCTCTCTATCAATGCTGGGGAACTGACTATCCTTCGGAAATTCTCTCACTACTAGCATATAGATAATAGCAACCACACGTACTGGAAGGTCTTACCCTACTCCTAGGCTTCGTGATAGTTTGTCAAAAATTCCTCGTCTAGGAATTCAACCCAGTTGAACTAGAACCCCTCCGTGCACTGCTCGGCCAATGCAACCACCGGCACTGGTACCTCATTGACGTGACACTTTCTCATAATTTTGTCGGCTAAGAGTTGGGTTGCTACGTGCACCCCTTTTTCCTTGATACTAGATATGGCGTAGCCCCTCTTCTTCTTCTCCAGCTTATATTTTGCCTTCATGGCTTTTGCAAGAGCCAAATCGCTACCTTTCCCGAATATAGTTGCGAGATCCTTTCTTTTATAGGGGAGACAAGAAATACAGTGAATGAGGTCTACCGTGATGGGAATAAGCTCCTCCAGCCATAGATACCCATCATGCACGAGGCAGAGCAGCCGCCAGATGACGAAAATGGTGATGGGCGTGCAGTGGAAATGTTGTATCCATAACATGAGGTAACTGGATAATTCGAGATTAGCCTGACATCCACCATTATCTTTGCCAGTGGAGCAACCCAGCCTTTTCCACACGGCACAGCCATTTCTGCGGCTCTAATATTATCACCGCCCCCTCGGTGTTCTGCTTCATTAAGTTCTTGGTCTCTAGGTGTAGGAACTTCTCACTGTCCAAAAGGTCCCAGTCTTCAAATTTCATGGTTGGCACGCAGCCTAGGTTCATGCCCTCAAATACAATGCCATCGAGGAGGAGCGGGGTTTGGAGTGAACTCTTCTTTTCATCTAGATCCTTTGGTACTTTAGTTTTCCCTTTCCATGGAGGGACATACGCTGGTAGTTTTGCTGCAGAGTGCAACATTTGGATATCCTCCTCCATGTCTTCTTCTTCTTCTGTTGCAGCAATCAAGGCCTACAAGTCTTCTTCTTCCTTGTCTATTTCTATTGTGATTTCTTTCCCCTTTTCTTCCATGGATATTTTTTTGTGTCACAGATTCCTTGAGGACATGTGTATTGGACCCATTAACTATTTATCCTTCTTGGACTATGTTGTCCGCGGTGATTTGGGGATTTCTATCACTGCCCCAGTGTCTTTTGGGACATCCCCCACCATTTGAGTCTACACGGCCTCACCAATGGTTACCTCTTCAACTCCCAATCCATCATTAGTGGTCGTCATCATCTCTAGATTGTATTCTGTCTCTCACGAACTTAGGGGCTCAATTACCACTTGGATCTCAATGCTCTGTGCTCTGCTCGAGCGCTCAATTCTCAAATGATCAAGTGTTGTTCACTGCCAACCCTTTGAGTTTTATAGCACCTTTTGAATTCAAATTCGACTATTCCCCCCAATTTTGGGCCATTAATTCTTTCTTGGTGGTAGATTTTCCCAAATATTTCCCATAAATTGCATCTTAAATGACTGCCACCCACTCCATTTGGCCTCAAATTGAACATCCCATCATGAATAGTGACACCAATGGTCACTTCCCAACCAACATGCACGGCAATGCAACCCTCCATGCATGGGCATGAACCCTGTAACATTCTGATTCTGTGCACATCTCCAATATTGTGTAGCTCCTAGGCAGAATATTTTATAGTTGCATGCTCCCTTCAACTGCTTGGAGTGCTAAGACTATTCTTCCTATGGCTAGTCAGGTGGTTGCACCACCTATGTGGGGCTCCATCCCGTCCTCCAGCATGGTTCGTGGAGAATCCCCTTCCTCCATTGCAGTGATCGACATCACACACTCTACTATTTGTAACATTCTACCTTGGTCACTTCATTTTTTGATATGTGGTCCAAGCCAAGGCAGCAGACTAACCAGTTCACGAGGACAGTTTTCCAATTTGTCAGTATGATTGTACGCACCTTGTCTTGCCATCCTTGGGTTTTCAAAGAGAAATGCTTCCTTTATTTCCTTTTCTAGCTTCTAGACCTTTGCATCCATTAAAGTGCTTTTCTCTCTTAGTAATACCTAGTCTTTTTCAAGTTCACGAGGTCTAAAGTTTCCCCATCATATTTCTTCCTCAAGTCTTATATGTGATATTTCACGTAGCTATGTGATTGCTTCATTCTAGTCTGCGCGGACCGTCATGTCTGCGGGTGCTGTTATGCATGGACTCAGCTTCACATGCTCCATAGGGACTACATCCACTGCTTCATACTCCAACTTCGGAAGCACTTGCACAAACAGAGTTTTGGACATAGTCCTATAAGCCCATACAATTGTTGGTATGCATAGGTCCCAGTCGGTGCGTCTCACAAGGTGGACCCTGTTCAACACTTCACACACCTTGTCAAAGGATTCCCTGTGTATGGTTTTTGGCATGCTAGGTTTTATCATACTTCTCTGTTCGTGCACTTGTCCTACCTGCCTCTACATGTGGTTATTCTTTCCTATCATGAGAGCAGTGTGCGTTCATGTGGGCTGCGTACCATACGTCTGTGCCCATCTGGAATGGTGGGTGCGCAAGTTGTTTCATTCATCATGCCTCACTTACAACTGCATATGAGACTTCCCAAATTGTAGACACATCATACTTCTACATCTGCGCCAGTCCTCCAAGCTTCTTTGATGTGTACTCCACCACCTTGCGGGTGTAGCTCGCAGTGCCCATTTTAGAGCATCAAACCGCTGTCGTTCTAGCACTTCTCTTTCAAATCTGTTCAGGAATTCATCTACCGCTATCAACCCATCATACATAGGCAGATCCCTTACCTCTATTGTCATGCAGTGTAGTGATCATATCATCATGTTGCAATTGAGCATGGTTACCTCATATAACCAGTTCTGCCATCGTTCCATTTCTTCGTCCAAATTCGAAGTGCAAGAGCTTTTGTGCTCCCACAAAATCCTATGATCTATTGTTGTTCTCACCCAATCCTACTCTCACACGGTTATCTTATAGATACAGTCGAGATCATCATCACTATCATCATCATTGCACACTAGATCTGTGTAGCGCACTCCTTCTGTTGGGCTTAGGGCTACCACTATGCGTAGTGACTTTTTCTCAAATATCATTTTGCGCCTCTTCAGGTTTATGACTCCATTCATATCAGTGGGCCAATCTATTCCCAGTAGTGTAGGATAGGTATTACTTCCATCGACAATCTCTATCACTTTGAAATCTTCAAGCATGCTCGTACCCTCGATGTCTACTGTTATTCCTTGTAATCTCCCCATCAGTAGGATCTTTTGCTGGTTTTCCATTCGTAATTGAATAGGGGACCATTGTAACGTGGGCCTGCCCATGTGCTCCCATGTCGGTCTTGGCAGTACATTTGCGTCTGAACCTAGATCCATAATCACTTGGTCCATTTCATATTCTCCGATTTACATAGTCAATCTCATTTCCCTTCCTGTTCGCAATGCATGATTTCCAAGTTTGCAGACTACACATGGTTCTCTTGACCCAGCGCACTTAGTGATCCATTCTTGCAGTCCTTTCATAGTCTTTTTTTCAAATAGAAGCTTCATACATGTCTCCAGAAAGGTAGTGATCATTGAAGGATCCATCCCTAGTTCTAGTTGATCCTTACTACCTGAAGTAGAGGCCTCTGTGAAGCTCTTCTTAGCTTCCATGAATGTCTCCTTCGCCCGCTCCAAATCAAACTCAGGTTCCTTTATAGGAGCCTTTTGAACCCATGCACTTTCCTCAGGATGCTTTCCTTTGTCATCTCCTATCGTGATACCACTTCACAGCACGACGTTTACATTTGGGTCCTCTTTGCATGGCTCAGACCTCATCATTTATAGGTTCTGAGCCGGGGGAGGCTGGAGTACTCCTTTATCATGAAACCTCGCTATCAGTGTAGGGTAGTCCTTCATCTCATGATAAAATTGTGTACAATATAAACATGATACTATCATCAGATTTGTACAATCACGGGCATAATGCCCTGGCCCTCCGCAATTGTAACAGATCAGCTGTCCGTGACCCCATCCTAGTCCCATTCCACCTCGACCTGATTCGCGCCCCTGAAATCTAGTGCGCGCCATTCCTGCATTTGGATCAAGGGCTTGTGCTTCAGTCTGCACTCTATAGGCAGGAGTGTGATCCATCACTAGCTCGTAACTTCTACAGGTGCACTCATCATGGCCTACCAACCTGCAGAAATTACAGAACAATTGTTGGGACATCTTAATATAATTATGTAATAGAAGACATTTATTTGTAGCATGTTTTCCTCCTATTTGACAAATATCGCACCATAATGTAGGAACCATGCTTGGTCCTGCTTGTGCCTCTGGTCTTAATGGAATTGACCATCCTCCCATCAAGTAGTTCATGAAGACTAGATAGTGATCCTTGTCATACCCCTAGCCTTTGCATTTTATGCACCATACCTCCTCGTGCACCTCTGGCCAAGTTGACCTGTCCTATTTTAAACTCTACATTTCCAAATACAAAATTTACGGTTGTGGGTGGATTTGTTGAACTCCCAGGCCACGATGTTGTATTGGGGTCTTGTGTAGTCTCATTGCAATCTCCAAAGCTTTGGCCTGGGCGGATAACTTCTGCTGTGACAGTGTTGTCCTTAAATCTGGTGTTAGTGATGCTACAAACCATGCACAGTGATGTCCATCCATCAAGGTCATGTTTGCTTCACGAATCATAGTCTTCATTCTTTGGTCCAAATCCCATGGGGCCTCACCTAGAAGCATCGTGATTTCCTTAAACCCGATAATCGAATGCGTCTCCGATTTTGGCCTGCTAAATTCCCTGTTCAGTGCAACCTGGATATCTATGATCGTCGCGTTTGGATGGTCATTAGAATGCTTAATATACTATGTTAGTGCGCGATCCTGCCACACGCTTACCAGCATTGCCTTCTTTATATTGTCATCCACGACTCCTTGTGCTTCCCATACAACCTTTACTATGAACCAAAATTGGTCTGGGTATTCATTCCCTACTCCTTTGAACACCAACAATTTTATCGCGCTCACCATATTGAACTATGGTGGTGGCAGAGGTGGTGTGGATCGTGATGGTGGTGACGATGGTAAAACCAATGGAGGTGTAGGTGGGGATGGTATGCGTAGAATTTGTTGCCTTATCAGACTAATCACACTTCTCAGAGAAACTTTCGTGAGCTCTTCCTCACTTTCTTGCCGCAACAAAATCAAGGGCTATTTTCTATCTCCGCATTACCTTCGTTTCTATAGATCCTCCCACTTCACATAGTCCCAAACATCAATTTATTAGCATAACCCGCTTTCACACAATAGCATTTTAATCCAAGTGTTAAATGATTTAATGTACTTGCCTCGTAGTCCCTTGAGGAAGGGTCATTCCACCTCATTGTAGCTGACAGTCGTATCTACCACGAACTTGGTGATAAACCCTCCTATAATTCAATCGAGCCAATGGTCCACAGCACGTGTGATCTTATCTTCCGATGCTTCTAGTTTGTGCACCAATTCTGGAGTCCACACAATTGGCTTGTCAAGCCTACACCTTCCCTGACTGTCTACTAGCTTTGCGATTCATTCAAACAACTAAGAGGGGAAGGATGCAAAGAAAATTTCGTGGGTTTCTGTATATAAGTAGCACTCCAACCACTGTTCCTTTGATACTCGTGGATTCATGTTTTCCTACGTCGCGAACTCGTGAATCTTCCTATCCAACCACCCTTCAATTTCTTTCTTTGTGGGATTCTAGTGGCACTACATCAAATATCCCTTATGCAAATCCCGGTACCAACAACGGAACCATTTGTTGGCTTGTTGGGGCCTGACCCAGGTTCGGAGGAAATTTATCCAAAAAAATCCCGGTACTACTGCCCCTTTTAGCAATAGTCCGCGGAGTGCGGACTGAGGTCTCACCCGAAGTATTATGGAAGGATGCTAGAACTAGGTTTCCAAACCCTAGAGATGTCTGATGGTTTCAAGTGGTCCATGAGTCAACCCTGTGCACACGTTGCTACGCACACTTAGCCGTACCTCACAGCCTGAGATGTTGCCTTTGTGCAGCCATACTCAGGAGCTGAACAGTGTTATTACCCAAGTCCTTACTTTTCATCCAATATTATTTGATTAACTTAGCTTATTTGTATGATTTCAGTGATACTTAACAATATTCACAATTCATACAAGTGCACGCAGTAAATAAACAGTATAATTGCAAATGATATCAAACATGTAATAACTTAGAATAGATGCATAGAATTGGTAACAGAACCTTTCTTTATTAATCTCTTCTCTGGTTATAGAGTCAACTCTACCCTATGCACTCAGTTGCAGGGGTCTGCGCACTCAGTTGCATAGCCTCTTCCTACTACTAAGACCCAAGACACACTTAGACTCTTCTTCTATGCTTCGCTATCTTATTCTATCCATTAGATTCTATCTTCATGATTATGATCTTCTCGCCTTACAACTTAGAGCCTCTATCTATTTATACAATCCCATGGTTCACGGACCATGGGTAGGCTGACATTACATTCAAACATAGGGAGGATATCCATATGACTCTAACATACATTCCGCACCCACAATTCATGGAGCTCTACAATAATATCACTCAAAACCTAGGCTTTGAGCCCCAAAACATGTTGTGGGGGGATTCCATGCCCAACAGTCGTATGAGTATTTCTTGTTCTAGTTTTCTTCTACTCTATTGGGGTTCTAACCCAAAGCCCTAGGGTGCTTCCACCCGAAATAGTATCACCATTTATGGGAGTGTGTGCAGAGGTGGATAATGTCCCTATAATAAATTCTGACATAGGAATGAGATGTTGACATTTTTATAAAGGGTTTGTTAAGAGGAAAGTTAGATTTCCAAAAGTGCATGATAGGGGTGGTTGATAATCCCTTTCTTGTTGAAAGGGAGTGTTGAAAAATGCATCAATAAATTCTCAATTTAATTTTTCCTTGATTAAATTAAGAAAATTTGAATTTCGAAATCAGTAGACAACTTGGTTGTAGTTAACTTGTGTGACATGGCTTGTGTCACCCAGTTTAATTAGTAAATTTGAGTTGGAGGAGTTAGAGTTTAGTTAAGCATGTGTGATTGCTAATTTGTAGCAATTAAGGTTAGTTATTTTAAGTTGTTTTCAGTTAAACTGGTTCCAATTGTTGGAGAACGAGTGAAAGTTTAATTGTGCAATGGGAATTCATTCAAAATCAATGATCATCCAACAAACTGATCAATCAGCCCAAAATAGATAGTGGATGCAGAGAATTTGAGTTCCCCAGCTATCACAGAGATTCTAAGGTAGTGTAACATCAATTGTAGACCAGTCTTGAGTGTATAGGTGTTGCATGCAGTCAAATGATCAACCTTAGGAATCATGCAATCAATTTTGGATAAATTCCTAAATAAGAGGTGCCTAACTTATTTAGGAATTCCGCAAGGAAATAGGGGCTCAACCATAGACAGAACTTGACTATGTTTGGGTTAGAGCTTCATAGTGAATAAATAGATAGGCTACTCACTTACAGGTTGTGCTTAGTTGAGCAAAAAAATTGTAATACATCTCTATTCATTAAATTAATGCAAGAAGGCATTGGGGTTTTGTTAGTAGAATACTTTTTTGGGAAAACATGTTGTGTGCAAGTGTGTTATTTATCATTGCATGTTTTTGATTGATGTTCTAAGTTGTAAATTAACTTCCACAGAGCGGTAGAGTACATTTATGTCTTGTGATTTTGATTAAAACTTCATGAGAAGTTCCAAATCTACACCATAATTTATACATTGATTCTATGTGAACTATTTCACTATTTGATCAATGATGTTAGATTTTAAACTTTTGTGGTCTTCTTTTGGAGGAACATAGTTCATATTTTCCACATTATTCATATATATATATATATTATTATATATATAGTATGTATGTATGTATATATATGCATATGCTTGTGTATAAACAGGTAAACAAATAAACAGATAAAACAAAGATGCAAATATTTCCAACCCAAAATCAGTCTTTATTAAGTAGAGCCTTCATAGTACAGAATTCTGCTACCCTGCACACTCATCTATAGGGGCCCATGCACCCAGTTGTGGACTCTTCTAGGCCTTTTCTCACTCGGATGCAGAGCCTTTCCTTTGCTACTAACACGAATATAACTTCCTGCCTATCCAACATTTATAACATCATTCATTCATTCCTCTTTCTATAATTATCTATCAAACGTTATCTCTAAGACTCACTATGAATCAAATATTTATAGATTTTCTAATATAATACCATGGCCCCCGGCTAATGAGTGAGTCTTCAAAACTGACCAAAACAAGGGGCTAAGACCCCTTGACTCCTATCTAATTGCGCGCTCCGCATCTACATTTCGTGGAGACTTTACATTCTTGACAAAAAATGACTAACTTAATCCAACTCTACTGCTAGGGACCCCAGCCCAACAAACCACCAACACAAAGATCGTGACTCACCCTCGAGTCACTCAGCTAGTTGTTCCACTCCCTGGCAGAGTTCGCTGAATGCCTTGGTGAATGTTTGAAGCTCCATAGTGCTCTGTTCTACTACTTTCTATACCTCCTGGACCAAATTTCTCTATGGTTGGCCCATCCATTATGAGTTCTATAGTCTTCTAGGTCTACTGCATGGCCTTCAACGTTTCATGTATATTTTGTGAATGTTGTCTAACTTCCTTTATCCAATGTTGAAGTCGGTCTCTTAGCAGGTATTTTTTTTTGTTAACTCCTAGATCTGCATCTGCATGAACTTTCCTTCTTTCAAGTGTGTGAAGCACTGGACTGGATCCATATTCGACATAGTTGTACTCATTTCATCATATTTTTGTTGCGCTTCCAGAATTTCTGTTCACCCATAGATTCTTTTATAGTTGCACCTCTTTGTTCCCGAACTCTTGGCTGTGTAGTGGGTTGAAGCTTGAGTTGTAGTTCAACTATCTTCATTTGGAACCCAAAATTGACATGCCCATCCTTATATTTGGTGTCACACACCATAGAAGCTAATTTTCTGACTTTTGTCTCCGCCTATGCATCGTCTGGGATATGTAATTCTAGAACTATTTGATAGGCTTGTTCAATTACTGACTCGAGGTTTCTTCTTTGCGCTTGCATTTCCTCTTTCTCCTTTAGTGCCTGTGTCTTCTCCTCATACATACGTGCATTGTTGTCTCTACACTCATTGAGGACCAGAAGGGCGTGCTACTACCTGATCTGCAACTCATCTGAGACGCCCTAATCCAATGCATGGAGGGCCTATAGTGGCAACACAACCACATTAATCCCAATATCCTTGATCTTCTCGAGTGCGCTCCAGTCTGCCTATTTATCTTCTCACAAGGATCCTTTTGGTAAAGGAATGATCCTTAAGCCCATTGTCCATTCCACTTTAGGAAAACTCACACTCGCTTGAGTTAGGCTCGCTTGTACCACACTCGCTTGCCTAGATTCTTCCGGCTTGGATCTACAGCTCACGGAGATCCTTCTGGACACTCCCCAGTGTCTATATATTGTTGCTTGAATTGTGACCATAGCTCATATGTGGTATCATGAACCTTGTTACTGGTCTCATCTAAGTCACCCTCTATTAGCATAAAAGCATCCACCACATGATTGTTTATCCGACTTCCTCTTCTTTCGTAGACCTGTTGTTGTCTCCTTGGTGCACTCTAGAATTTAAAGGGGGTGAAAACCTCCTCACCCCCATCACGTCCTTGTTGAGATATCTCCTTCTTATCAGTGCGTGGCGACACTGATTTGTTGCTTACTTCGGTATCTTATTTTTCCTTCTTAGCATTCTCTTTAGAAGTGCATGCCTTTGCAGCCCACTCTTCCTACATAGATACCTTAGCAGAAGCTTCTTTTTTCTTCTATTGGGTTGCCTTCTCCCACACAACTGCCCGTTCTTTTTCTTTCTTCTTTTTTGGAGCAGAGGTCTGCATGGAGGAGCTTTCTCCTTATTTTCCTATCCCTACATCCAATTGGGTAGGCTCGTGCCACTCTTCTAACCATCCACCCACAACCTCCTAGGCATCTGTGTCAGCCATTAAGTAAGGTGGCTTGTGCCATACCTCTTGAGGGTCTCTCCTCGCATGGATCTAGCCATTCTGAAAGTCTACATTAAATTCTATGAAGGCTCTCAGCTACTTGAACAAGGTGGGATATAACCTTGGCCTCTAGTTTACAACCATTCGGATGTCCATCTCCGTGAATATCCAAGAACCTTGGATTCTATACTGTGTGCCACATCATTTGTCTTCCACAATGAAGTGAGCTTCGCTACCTCTGGGAGGGTCTCATTCAGTGGAGACAACTGGCTATCCTCCAAAAGTCTCCATGCCACCAAAACGATGAGAAATAAGAGCTAATCATAGTAGAACGATTGGCTCTTCTCTTTTACCTCGTGATAGTTCGCTAAAAATTCTTTACATAGATATAGGGCCCAGTTATACTAGACCCTATTCCCACACTATGCTACTAATGAAATTACCGACGTAGGTACGTCATCTGCATGACACTTCCACATTATCTTCCAAGTTAGGATCCGTGCTACAAATTGTACCAGCTGATCTATTATGGAGCGGCTAGAATATTTGTCTTTCCCTTTACAAGATCAAACTCGGTATTCATGCGGTCTTTGAGTTTCTTTTCCTTAGCTTTGCCCACAAACTCCTTTGTCGAGTCCGCTCCTTTATATGGTAGCTTATTAATCCAATGGATTCACATATCCGCGATGGGGATAGGCTCATCGAGCCATAAACACCCATCATGCCTAATGTTAGCAACTATTGCACACATGCTGTATTGATGTTGGAGCAGTGAAAATGGGGTATGAATAGCATGTGCAACAGGCTCGCCAACTGAAATCCTCTGACCCATTTCATGGGTTCAAAATTTGTGACCTAGGTATATTCATAGTATATGTCAAGCATATACTAATTTGTCGCTAAATGCAAGAATTTCGCTTGGTCGGTGAGGTCCTAGTCTTCCATCTTTAATGTTGGTACATGCACTAAGAGTGTGCCCTCAAATTCAACTTCAGATGGGAGTAGTGGCGTAGCACTTGAAAACTTGTTGGAATTGGGGTCTCTGGTCACATTCTTCCGTCCTCTTCATGGAGGCACATATGTTGAAAGCATAGTGATTGGTTCTGTTAGGGTCCTATAATTTATAGTATCTCAAGGTGATTAAGCATTTAACAGTTTGTAGGTTTCAAATTGTTCATAAGATGTCAGTTTTCAATTGATTTCATTAAAAAAAAAAGGAGAGAAAAGAAATGAAAAGAGGGTATATAAAAAAGAAGAAAAAGAAACAGAAAAGAGAACCCCAAATGTTGTTCAAATCATACAGTCTAAGCATGATTGAACAAATTTCAATTTATGTTGATAGGTTAGAAAATAAATATTTGCTAAATAGCTTAATCTTGGAAAATCAATAGCTAGGTAGAAAATAAAATTGGTTCATCTATTTAATCTGGACCAAGAGGAGAAATAAGTGATAGAGTAAGCTAGGTTTTGAAAGAAAAAGAGATGAAAAAAGAGGAAAGGTTCTGCACTTCTAAGTGCACCCTGCAAATGGAAAAGAACAAAAATGTTAGGATATAGAACAAGGGTAGGTAGATTGAGAATAGAAGGACATATGCTAATGTTGTCCGAAGGTCAGAGAGGAAAATCAAAAGAAAACAAGGAAGGGGCATTATATTACTTTGATATAATTATTCCCCTAAACTCTAAATATTTACCCCCTTGTACCTATAGTCTATCCCTCATTTATCACTCGACCCCACCATGCACTCACCCATTGCATCACGTTTAATCAACCCACCAGCAATCACTTCATCCATGCTCACTCCGCCCGATCTAACAGTCCACGTCCTCTTTTGGCCCCCCCTCACCCTCCAAAATTTAATCTTGGGGGGGTTCGAATCCAACAATTTCCGCTCCCATACATGTCATGCCCTCATGACTTCGCACCCCCCCCCACCTCTCATACACCCTATCGCTCCCCAGGCCCCCCGAAAACCTGTATTCGATGCCACAAACCAATCACCCATTCAATTCTTCGACACCAGCCACCTCACTGCGCCAAGTTGTCCCATCCACCCAATCAATTCCATTCCCGTCGTTGGGCAATAAATTGGTTGGGCCGTTAGCCAACGGACCCATGCCAAACCAAGCCAATCCAATGACACGATGACAAAACATAAAACCGCCAGTTTGTGCCAATTTCAAATTTTAACTGTTGTTGTGCACTTGGAGGCGTTTTTTCACTCCATCCATACATTACCAAGAATGCAGAGTGAAGCCAAAGCACAGTAATACAATACAGAATTACTCATTTTCTTGCAGAGATCAACATATCCCTCTTGAATCCCATTTCTTTTTAAATCCATTTTCTTTCTCCCTCACTGAAATCCCACTTCTTTTATCCCTTTCTGTTACAGATTTAGTGCAGGGAAATTTTCAGAGGAAATCTACAGAGAAAACAGAACAACACTGGCACCAAAGAAGAAAGAACCAGAAGTATTCAACCCAATGGTGCACCCACCATTGGATTTAGATCATTTATCGTAGGCCGGAAAGGATTACAAGATCCATTAAACCATCTCAGAATTTGATCTGTTTAATATATATTGCTGGTGGGAGGACAAATTCATGGAGGAAATGGATGATATAGGCCTTTGGGACACCAACCTACCTTTCTATATCTTCCCTAAAACACATAGTTTCCCAGAATTGATTAGGAAGTGTCATTCATGTTACAATCCATAGAAAACAGTAGTGATGGCCCCATCAAGACATATTTTATTCGAAATTGATGCTCAATCCATCATGCAAATGATGCAAGCCCCGGTTATTGAAGGAGATGTTACCTTTTCACATGAAGTTCAGATTGAAATGTACCAAAAGCTTGATTTCCCCAAGAGAGATAAGACATTATATGATCCAAATGGATCCAAGAACACTCTCTAAGTCTTTGAAATCTCTTAAAATCATGAAAAAGATCAAAATAATCATGTATGAAGAACCCTTGTAATGGCAGAAAAACATTGTCAGGAGGCCAAAAACATGTGAAAATAGAAAAAAACAGAGTATCGCAGGTCTGAACAAGTGAACGCATAGTAGCCGTTAGATTTGGCTAATCAATGGTCCAGATCTGATCGGCGGATCACAGTTGATGGCAGCAATCAACAGATATCATCGCAGACTACATAACACTTGCGACAGTGACCGACGGAGTCAACTAGGACCGTCAATCAAGCGTGCAGATCGATGGCCCATGTTGCATCGTAGGATTGCTATCAGAGATTGCGAGACCGCTTACAACGGCCCAGGGATATCGCGATGTGCGATTGCGATCAATCACATCGTGATATTTCTATCAGGGCTACACATAGGAGTGGGCATATACTGATCCAGGTGGATATTGGTGGCCACCTGCCAAGTCCATCTGGACCCCCATCATTGTCTCTTTCAGCATTTTCAGTTTCCTTAATTGTAGCACAACTTACTATTTTTAGCAGTTTTTTCGGGTCCTGAACTTCCGGAGCCGTTTTGAGGCCCTAAACGACGTTTTTTGGGAAATCTGGGGGCAACATGGGTCCATGGACCGATGTTGCCCTTCCCAAAGTGGTAGTTCTCGGATAGATCTTTCTAAGGAGCTATCATACGCGTCAAACCGAGATCGTATGCCAAAGTTACGACCCCGGGAAATTGATGTACCAATTTACCCAAAACGGGGCCCACAATTTGGCGTTTCATCTTCTAAGGGTCGGGTTTTGGAATGTGAAGGGTTTTCCATTGTTTCTCAATAATAAATAGGCCCGCGAGCCTCATTGTAACAGAAGTTCGGAACAGTTCAGAGACAAGTAGCCGCACATCTCTTCTCAGAGATAAGCTACCATCGTCCTAGCTAGTTTATTCCCAATTCTGGTTGTAAGCATATTTCGGTATTTTCCATTAATGAAATGAAGTGTTATTTCCGCTGCATCTCTTTATTTATGGTTATCGCATCTCTATATTTATGGTTATCTCTGTAATTTATTGCGTTCCTGTTTAAATCCGGATCATTTTGATTTCTGTGAAAATTGTCTATATTGGACGAAAAATTAGGTGAGTTTCCCCTCTAGTGGTAAGAGGGTGAAACAAATATTAGAGCTTGTGCATAGTGATGTGTTTGGACCTATGAAGGTTCCATCACTGTGTAAGTTTGTGTACTATGTATCATTTATAGATGACTTCTCAAGGAATACATGGATATATTTCCTCAAGAAGAAATGTGAAGTCTTTGACAGGTTTAAATAATTTATGGCTCTGGTGGAAAACCAAACAGAGAAGAAGATAAAGGTGTCGAGCACAAATCACAGTGGAGTGTTTTGCAGCAAGGAATTTGAAGAATTATGTAAGAAGTGTGGTATAACACGAAAAAAGAATACTCCATACACACCTAAGAAAAATGGAGTTGCAAAAAGAATGAACAAAAAGTTGATGAAAAGGGCAAGAAGCATGCTTAGTGGTGTTGGGTTAGGACAGGAATTCTGGGCAGAGGTGGTGGAGATAGCATGTTACCTGGTCAATGGATCACCTTCATTAGCGTCGGAGGATAAGACTCCACAAGAGGTATGGACTAGTAAGAAACCCTCTCTTTCACATCTGAGGGTATTTGGATGTGATGCATATGTACATGTTCCAAAGGAGAAAGGAACAAATTTGGATAGTAAATCTAAAAAGTGCATCTTTATTGGGTATAAGGATGGTTTAAAGGGTTATAAGCTTTGGAGCCCAGTAACAAGGAAGGTTGTGTACCGAGATGTATTGTTGAGAGAGGTGAATAATATTATTAAACATGAATTCCCATCAAAGGAACATGAGAAGATAGAGTTTGAGATTAAGGAAGAAGAATTAGACCCTACAACATAAGAGGAATCAGAAGACGAAGAGCCACAAACTCCGGTTGTGAGAAGACCAGTTCGAGAAAGAAGGCAACCAAAAAGGTATAGTCCATCTGCTTTTTGCTCAAACTTTGCTCTATTTATTACTAATGATGATCCCAAAGCTGTGATGGAAGAAGTAGATTCAAAGGATGGAAAACACTGGAAACAGGCCATGGTTGATGAAATGGCATTTTTGCACAAAAATGAGGCTTGGGATCCCGTGGAGTTGCTGGCTGGAAGGAAACGCATTGGCAGTAAATGGGCATTCAAGAAGAAGACAAATGCAAAAGGAAAGTTGGAGAAATACTAACCTCGGTTGGTAGCAAAAGGTTATTCCCAAGTGTCGGGAATTGATTTTGGTGATATTTTTTCTCCTGTTGCCAAGGTACCTTCTATTAGATTACTTTTATCTGTTGTTGTCACTTTTGATTTTGAGGTGGAACAAATGGATGTGAAGACAACATTTCTTCACGGGGATCTGGAAGAGGAGATCTACATGAAGCAACCCGAAGGCTTTGCAGTGAAGGGCAAGAAAGAATTGGTATGCAAGTTAAAGAATTATTTGTATGGGCTAAAACGGTCACCAAGAATGTGGTATTAGAAATTTGATACATTTATACGGGGACTTGGCTTCACCAAAAGAAAAGAGGATCACTATGTGTATTTTAAATTAATTGGTGACCGTGTTATTTATCTGGTCTTGTATGTGGATGACATGTTGCTGGTTGGAAATGACAAAGAAATTATCTAGGATTTGAAGACCCAATTGTCCTCCAAATTTGACATGAAATATCTTGGTGATTCAAACTGTATTTTTTGTATGGAAATTAAAAGAGATCAGGCAAAGAGGAAGCTCTAGTTAAACCAGAGGAAGTATGTCGAGACAATATGCAGAGGCTTAATATGCAGGATAGTAAACCAGTGAAGGTTCCTATTCCTGTAGATGTAAAGTTATCTGTTGAACAGTGTCCCAAGACACAAGAAGAGGAAGAGGACATGTCCCGTGTTCCATATGCAAGTGCAGTCGGTAGCCTGATGTATGTGATGTTCTATACGAGACCAGACATTACATGTGCAATGGGAGTATTGAGCAGCTTTATGTCAAAAATAGGGAAGGAGCATTGGACAACAGTGAAGCGAGTTTTCAGGTATTGCATGGCACTAGTGATTATGGTTTATGCTACCAAGGAAGACTAGGATTGGACAGAGTTGTGGATATTTGTGGCTTTGTCTATGTATGCTGGGCTGGAGATCTGGATCAGAGAATATCTACAAGTGGGTATGTGTTTAACCTATTTGGAGGTGCAACAAGTCAGATGAGTAAGAAACAATTTGTAGTGGCACTATCAACTATAGAGGCAGAATACATGGCAACCACTCATGCAAGCAAGGAAGCAGTTTGGTTGTAGAGATTGTGTTCAAGTATGGGGTTAGTACAGGGAGCTATAATGATAGACTATGACAGTCAAAGTGAAATTTTCTTGGCAAAAAACCCTGCTTACCATTCAAACACAAATCACATTGATGTTTAGTATCTCTTTGTGAGGGATATGATAGAAGACAAAAAGGTGTTGCTAGTAAAGGTGGACACTTTGAAGAATACTGCAGATGCATTGACAAAATCTATGAGCTCTGAGAAGTTCTTTTGTTTTAGAGAAACAATGGGCATTGCAAGGTTGGATAAATGAGTAAGCTCTCCTGTGCCCCCTTGTGGAAAGAAAACAACGAGTGGGAGAATGTTGGGTTGTGTTATATTCTTTCCACAACTAGCCTACGTAGTTAACCAGGGGATTAGAGGGGGGGCGAAGCCCCACCTTTTTTGTGCCGATGGTGCAGCGGGGGGGCAGAAGGCCGCCCTATCCAGTGGGTTTTAGTGGGATGAGTAGCCCTCGTCTACAGGGTCTGGGGTAGTGCCCCGAGGAAATTTTGTTTGGACCCTATATTAGGTTGGGCAGACCTACCTATGGTTTTGTACATGGTTTTTTGCACATGGTTTTGGATGCGATGGTTTTTGGTCCATGGTATTGGACGCTTTGGCATGTATAAATATGTATTGTAACATTGAAAGGAAAATAATGAAAAATCAATCTGGTAGTTCCGGTTTTGGGATCCAGGCGAAAATCTCTGTGTATATGTGTTTTATGTGTTATGTTCTCGCATTGTTTATTTTCTGTGTTTTAGAATTCGTATGGAGGTAATTTTTTTATGGTGTTAAAACCTACAGGGAGAGGCTTGTCCTAATGATCCTTCTCCTTGACTTTTCACAAGAGGAGCTATCGTTTCTTGTTGTTTTGGTGAGTCTTCAATGACAATAGGGACTTTGGTGGGAGTTTGAGGTTTTTCTTGCCTAATCCTTGTACTTTTTCTTGTCCTAAAGTACAATATATTTTTTCTTTGTCTCTTCCATTGTTTCTTGATAGGGATACTTAGGCCAGTGAGGGCAGTTGCTCCCTCTTTTTCAGTGGGTTCTGGAGATACACTGTGTGATTCATCCCCTTCTTTACCTTCAATTGTAGGCCTCTATTCTTCGTTGTCTTTTGTTTCCTCTTTTCCATTTTCCTTCTCATCCTTGTCTTTCTCTTCTTCTTCTCCCTCCATTTCCTCACTTTGTTCATCAATTTCTTCTTTTTCATCTTCCTCTGTCTCTTCATTTCTTTCCTCCTCCCTTATTCCTCTTCTATTCCATCTTTATCCGTCTTTGTTTCCTCTTCATCCCTCTCACTAGTAGTGGGCTTTGTCATATTCAAGAGCTTTTATGTCTCCCTCTGTCTACATATCTTTGAAATTTGTCCATGTAATAGGGAGTCTTAGGTTTTGGAGGGCATCTTCTAGGATAAGTTTAATTAACCCATGATGGGCTAACTGTTGATGTTTTCCCTCCTACACCTTGAGCCTCATATCTATCACTAGTTGAAGAAGAAAGTAGGGTATGCTTAGTATATTTTGAGGAGGTGTGTCTACTCCAAACCTTAGCTCCTGGAGAAGCCTGAAATGGTATCCGTATACCACACTGTACCTAGCTTCACGTGATATATACTTAATGAGGTGGTAGCTAATTTCATTCCAAGGGTATGGCAAGCTCTCTCTTCTGACCCTATTTTTATCCTCCATTGCCTCCTCCCCTTCCAAAAAGAATTTATTCTTTGCAATTTGGTTGTTACCCTTATCTTCCTTCCTCCATGGCAACCCTAAAGGAAGTGTGGTGATTCTGCCTATGACTTCAGGGGTGAGTTCTACAGAGAGGCCTTTCACCACAACAGTGGCATGGGTACTAGTTAATGGAATGAGTGAGAGAGAGAAGTCTCTAGCCACCTCATCATCATATCCACTCATTTTTTTAAAGAAACCCATCCAATTGTTCCTTGTGAATATCTCTACTATAGGAGGGTGCTGATGAATTCTCACTGTGTTGGTGGGTTCCCTCTTGTTAAATCCCCCTGTCATTTTTCTCTGATGGATGTGGAAGGTTGTATATGTCTACTACCAAATTATAATGGGTGAGAGATTTTAAATGAAAATTATGTGTACAATTCCCCTAGACTGTAATCTTCTTAACAAAATAGAAGGCCTTTCTATATTTTTTTTAACTTGGAAAATGTCAGAAGGCATAGCTCCTACCTCCTTGTCTCTACCTGATGAGGCCAACCTTTCGTTTTTCCCTTATAAAATGCTCATTGCCAATCCTGTAGATTGTTGTTCTATATCTTGTAGGATCATGTAGGATCCTATAGGTGCTCCTGTCCTAAAAATACTGCTCACCGTCTTTCCTATACACTGCTTCAGGGGCCAAGAGCAACCTTGATTTGATGTACCCTCGAGATTTTGAATGCCTCCTATGCATGGGAATCAATGTTTTATTTCCTCATATGGGTGATTTGAGTGGGATGGTGTGCTGGAAACCAAAGTACGAGTACCCACTTTTGGACCGTTGGTCCCATTACCACTTCATCATACTCCTTACCTCGTAATCAACTCCCACTTTGGGAATCCATAACTTAACCACTTTTGGCTTCATATCTTCTTTCTCATTATTTGACTACTGTCACGTGTGTAATGAACTAATTGTATTCTCCTCATTGATTGATAGAAGGTGGCAAAGTTAACTGGCCACCTTTTTCTTATAAAACCAACTCTTTCACAAATCTACATTTTTTATCATATTATGCTATCAAGAGAGCTTAAGCGAGATAACATACCTGTGGTAAGATGCCTTGATGTGTATTTGTGGCATGTGTTTTTCTATTTTTTTACTGTCCTCCTTTGATGTTTTTCTTTGATGTGCAGGTACTGGATGGTGATGCTGATGATCCTGTTGCTGGTACTAACCTCTGGAGGAGTTTCCTTGACATTGAGATCTCCATGCTAAAGCTGACTACAACTTGTGATTTTTTTTTTTTTGTCGGATAGGTTGCTACATGATTTCCTACAAGATGTCTTGTAGCTACCTCTCCTCCAAATTTATATTCATTCCTTCATTTTTGGAGCATGAGGATGGTTGTCATGGATAGAGAAGGGGTCTAGGTATTGGTGGATGAAAGATATAGCCTTCAGGTGTTGTCCCCTTGTCCTCTGTCTTTATCCTCTTTTATTTCTTTTTTCTCTGAAAAATGTAAGTTTTTTGAAAATGACTTTATTAGATGAATGCAGGGGTAATCATGGTGGAGAGAGACATGGTGATGAGGTGGTGAAGTAATTTTTTTTTTTACACAAGCTCTAGGGTTGTTATAGACATATTTGGGCACTGTAACCCCAATCACATATTTCCGTAAACAAAGGTCTTATAATTCCCTAAAAGTGTTGTTTCATACCCTAAAGGAACAAGGTCAGCTGATTACATCATCTCCCAGAAGTTCTCCACTAAAAACTGCTCAAACCTGGTCAAATTGGACCATACAGATTGCTCAGTGCTAAGGGTGCGATGAATCTCACCTGCTCAGTGCAAAACGTGGGATGCATACTGAAAAGCCCTTCTGTAGTGTACGATGGGTGAGAGTAGACAAATGGCAGAGACAGTTTGCAAGGTGGATGATCATGGAATCTTCCAGAAACTTCTCCTGTGACACTTGCCTCTTTGAATTCGCCTAGGGATGAGTAAGAGATTATCAATATCCAAGTGGAATCAATAACTATCAGAGAGAATACACTAATCAAAATCCCAGAAGTTGACTCACCCCCCTGCAATCATATATATATGGATCCCTCATCCCAGAGATCCAAAGGCTGGAATTTTGTATCTTGTAAGGAAGTGCTGTTGGTTTCTTGGTGGAATATCATAGTGGTGGGTGATATAAGTTTTTCATGAGGTGAAGAAGGGCTTTCATGCTGGGAGGATGATGCTGGGTCAGGTCAATGGGTTGTAATCGTCTCTTCTAATCTTTACATCAATAAAGCTATTCAAGTTTTCCTCCACATTCTTGTATGTCTGATAATATATGCATTTGTGTGGTCAATATATATCTGGTCCTATATTGTTTATGATTGTAGATCTCTACACTTTGAAGGTATTATGCTGATTTGACTTTACAGGTACTCTTTCAAGCGAAGTGGTCAAGGAAAGAGCGGAAAAGATCTGTTAGAGAGGAGAAGGAACAAGCAAGGAATCAAGTGAAAGATTGAGGTTGGTACTCTTTGCTCCTCTCCCATCTATTTCTCATAAAGGAAAATGAAAGTAACTTTAATCTATTTGTTTCTAAGATAGCTACCCATCTTAGTGGGACTAGCAGCTCTGCATAGACACTATATTTCCCGATAACAAAATGGCGACTCCACTGGGGAGCGAAAGCTTGTTTGCTTGTTGATATTTTTTTGCTTTATAAACTTAAGACGGAGCTTGAAGTCAAGCCAACTAGCCTCGAACTGCATTTGCTATGCACGGTGAAAAGTAGGATTAATGCTGCTTCAATTATCTCTGGGTTTTGTTTATAAACTGAACAATTATTTGCAAACCTCCTAATTGCCTTGGTGTGCTCAAGTAGCCTCATTAGATTCAGCCCCTGTGATTTGCATTTACGACTATCATTAGCTCGGCCTAAATCCCTGAACTAAGTTGCAAACTGTGACCAAGAACCAAGTTGAAGTCTCATCCCTGGACCATCGCACCTTCTCCTCTTGGGAATTTGGATGCAGCGCACCTCTCGTGTGCAGTAGGTGAGATGCATCTCTCTTTCCCTGTGTTACAGGTGCGATGATCAAATAAGACCTCTTCTGCTTCCATATTTTGGTTTTTTGTTCACTCTCTTCAGCTTTATTCAGGAGTTTTGCTGTCTGTGATCAATATACCACTGTGGAAACTCCCTTCCTTTGCATGATTCAGCCTCCATAGTACAAAGAACTGTAAATGTTTTCATGTATTGTTCGCCATTTACTGTTCTCCTTTACAAAGAAGTAGCGTAATCAAACTGTCGTCTTTTGATTTGGAAGTGTCGCAAGTGTCGTTTTAAGTCAAAGAAAAGAATCCTACTTTTCTTGATGGTCGATTACACTGTTACTCTTGTATTGGATTTGAATTAATAGTTTTTAAGTGTTGAAAGTAGTTTTCAATTCAAAATCGCAAAGTCTCGTCATTATCTTTCTTTCGTATTTTGAAAATAAAATCGTTAGTACTGTCGCTTGAAATGATTCAAATTTGTACTTAGCATTATTTTTTTCATTCACACATTAAGAAAGCGAAAACAAATACATGCATGTGCATTTGCATTTAGACTTCTTTTTTATTTTGATTTAGGACAATCCATCTATTGTGTGCTCTCTGCTCTATGTTGAAATAATCTCACATCTCTTTCCTTAGTAGCTAGGATTTTCATTGCAAAAAGAAGATTAAACGATTGTTTATCATCTTAGATTGCATTTTAGGAATTGTATATCTACATCACGCGGTGAACCTGAAAGGAAACTTCTTAATAAAGATCAACTGTAAAATAAATTCAATGAACATAAAAATGCTTTGGAACCTAACGCACAACATTTAAAAGTCTAGGCTAGAGATGTATTTCGGCATCGTAAAACCTGGTAACTATCGCTTTCATCATAGGTTGGGTGATTCCTCCTCTTTGAGATGACAAGTGCAAGTACAGACTTGTGATCCCATGTACCATTGAGTATATATTGGGAGACCACAATAGGCTATATCCTTTATCCTTAGGAAGTTGTGTCTGCCACCCTATCGATCAAAATGCATTGAACACAACGTTTGGGAAGATTGATTGCCTTACTGTAAAAAGTATTCTGCAGTTTTTCGATTAGTGTCTAGTCAATTTAATGTCTTAAATTGCTCTACATAAATTATCAATCCGGGTATCGTAAACTGATGAAGTGTGGTGCACTATACGTGCTTAGTTAACCTTTCTCTTACTTCGTTGTTTTATAGTTTATGTTGTTTTTGGGTTTTGTTCTTGTTGGTTTTCTAAAGTGTCAAACAAAATAAAATGCAATAACAAAACAATGAACTAATGACTATGAGACCCAGTATTCTTGCTGCTTCAGCAAAAGGACAAGATGATTCTATCATGTCATTAGTTCAATCAAAATAAAATGCAATAACCAAACAATGAGCTAGTGACTATGAGACCCAGTATCCTTGCTATTTGAACAAAAGGACAAGATGATTCTATCATGTCATTAGTCATCAAAAGGCTATGTGCACCACTAATCTACAATAAACTTGAAAGCAATTTATGTACAGCTAATATACATAAGCATAACAAAATTAAATGCAAAATTAAATGACAACTATACAAGGCAGGGGCCCCCTCTGCGACCTATGAAATCAAAGAAAAATTGAACATACTTGCATGAATTAAAAATCTAATCTATCAAACTTGAAAGTAATCAAATCAAATCAAAGCAATATTTACAAAATGAAATCTATTCTACCTTACATTCTACAAAACAATATTTACAAAATGAAATCTACTCTACCTTACATTCTAATGTGCTCCATGACATCTACTTCACATCTCCTTCCATGTTGAGAACATCAAAGCTCTATTCAAATTCTTCAAAAGTACAAAGTACAACAAAGTTCTCCAAAGCTTTCAAAATCCATCAAGGAAGAACTACAATATTAAGAACTAGGGACTAAAAAGACTAAAAAGACTTCAAAGACTTTCATAAGCTAAGCTTAAGAACTAACTAATGAAGGAGAGAGATCTCCTATTTATACAAAAAGATGAGAGTCATCTCATTAATGATAATCGATGAATCTCTCCCTCTACCTCTAGAGTCCTAATCAAAATAGGAACTAATAAGGCACATGTCTTTTTAGAGTTACAATACAATTAGGAGATGTGACACATATCCTCATGATCCCATGATTCTTTCCACTCAAATTCGAATTTGGCCTTAGAGTGCCACATAAGGGTCTTCTAGAAGCTTCCTTTCAACATACACATGTCAACAATCTCAACCCATTGGTTAGGTATAAGCTTATGCACATTATTTCCTAATTTTTAACCACAAATTCACTTAAAAGGCTTAGAATTACATAAATGTGACCCAATGATAATGAAAGTGGGATGAATGTGGTGACATAGTAGTGAAATGGAGATGATATAATGGACATAATAGTGAAAGTGTAATGGAAATGAATGACATTTTCAAGACTCAACATACCCCCCAACTGAAGCTATCGCATGTCCTAATGCAATATATATTACATTAACTCTTTTGATCCTTGAGCTTTGGCTTAACTTTGCATGATATCATCTGATAACTTTATATTTCTGCAAAGTGTTTTACTTGAGTTGCAACATGGTTGGTTCTTGTGTTACAACCATTTTTTTGTTGTTGCCTCATATTTTGATCTTTGAACTTTGCATAATGATATTCTGATTATTGTTGCAAAGTATATCTTTATTGGATTGCATGATGGTTGGTTCTTGTGTGACAACCATGCTTTTGTTTGTATCCAATTTATCATTTAAGCACTTTTTTTGAAAAGCCATTGTATGCTCATAATAACAATGTAATAGTTAGTATCTGTTGGAAGTATGTGAGCTCCTGAATATGATATGGACATGGAAAGATATGAAAATGAATGTATTCCCCCCCCAACTGATGGTATTGGCAATTTTATGAAATGAGGAAGAGAAATTTTTCCAACAATTATCATTCTAGATTTTTATGGAATTCTATGGTCAAAAGTTAGAAAATGATGTACCTTAACTTACCCTTTGGAATGGATGAGTTGTATGTGTGGTGGCTGAAAAATTTATGATCATATTCTTCTTCAAGTGGTTGAACAAGAGGAGTCATGGATAGAGAGATAAGATGACTTTTTATTGCTTCTACTAAAACTTGTTGAATCTGCTCCAAAATGCTGAAAATAATAGTCTCCATGTCTTCAAAACTCGTTGGCACAATTCCTACTATGTGAAAAGATGTTCTAATGTCGAACATAGTAGGAAATTGTTGGCTTAGTGGCCATTAATGGATGCCACTAGTCAACACGAGAACTCTCACCATTGATGACAATGAGAGTCAAGATGCCCAAACACATCTTGCTAGGTACGAATGAATTTGTCGATGTCGAGTCACCTAGAAGATCCGATGAACAAGGGAAATTAATGTATTCCCATTGTTTATCAGCATGAGGACTTGCCATTAAGGCATGCAAGCCTCAAGGTGTTTTTACAAAGAACTTTAGACTCAAAGGACTATGGACTCAATAATTTGCATTGTAGCAGGGCTTATTTGTAGAATGAAAATGACAGGAAATGGAAGATGAAAATGAAAGATGGCAATGGAGAATAGAAATGGCAATGGGAAATAAGCATATGAATGAGCCTCTTTCTTTTATGTGTGGGTTATGAATGGACAAAAAGAAATGGAAAGTGGATGTGAATGTAAATGGAAAAGTATGAAGTGAAATGAGGTGAATGGTTTATTATGAGGTATGGATGGATGGATGTGATGGATGGATGGATGTGATGGAGACAATAATATCTGAAAGTTTTTCAAGTGTTTGGATCTGATTTTGCATCAGCATATTTCCTCTTTGTTGTTGATCCTCCTCTTATGAAACAAATTGGTCTCTTAGAGAGACACCCTTTTCTTGTAGTCATTTGTCCTTCCTCCTGAAACCTGCAAAAAAAACTAATACTTCTTCTGCAATGGAATGTAATATTATCAAAGGAGAGAGGTGATCAATCTCTCTAGTTATTATATTTACACACAAAACTAAGAATTTGTATTAATGAAACAAGTTCTCAAAGGAAAAATCAAAAGAATTTATACCTGCTCTGAAATTGGTGCCCCTCAAGTTGAATGTTGCTCCTTTTCAGCAATTTATTTCATTATTTTCCATTTCAAACTCTAATGATAGATTTTTCATTGTATAGATCTTGTTGAGTCTTTCCAACGGTACTTGAATCATCAAAATCTGATTTTGGATGAGAAAGTTAGGCTGATTTGAACAATGAGGTTTTTCTGGCTGCGGAATTAAACTTCAGCTGCGGAATGTGCACGGTTCTGTAGCTAAAAATCTTGGATACAAAGTTAGCCATTCATCTTTCATCATCAGTCCAAAATTAATCAATACCTTCAGAAAAGTAAGAAAATAAATTATTCATTTCATTGATTCAAAATTATTATTGTTTCTTGACATGCAGCCACTTAGTGTGGCGACTTAGTGATAACACACAATTTGACTTCCCTTTGACCGTGGTCTTTTTCATCAAATTTGATCGAATGAATAGGACACCATCCATGTACCAACATTGCCCCAGCTACCCATGTGGCTTGTTTTGCTTGATGACACCTGAACCCTAGAGTTTAACAAAACAGCTGCGGAATCCGGGGTTGGTTGCGGAAACCTGGGATGAGCTGCGGAAACCCTGTGTGAGCAGCTGCAGAAAGTGGCTTGCAGCTAATGAAAACAGGGTGTGGAAAGTACTGTGAAATGGAGTGGTTGTGTGCGTGGAAGAGGAAAAAAAGATGTGGAGGATGTATATCTGGGTGAGTCTGTCGGGCCTATGAGAGGGTCTCCACGCTGCCCATTACCTTAATCATCAATTGAAAACATAGTGATGATGTGAAGAGCCGTCTTAAATCAACCAACAACATAGCCTTCTTGACTGTCATCGGGATCAGGTTCAGCAATCAGAATTTAAATTAAAAGCCTATTAATTTGCTTCCCCTGTATGAACCCAAAGATCATCAATAGTAACAATCCATTCAAGCAGTTCTGCTGGTGATGTCTCTGCTGAACAAAATAGCTTCGCCTTGTCTAGTTGACATACGTGGGATTACTTCCCACATAAATCGCTTTGTAATACGGTCCATACCTGTTGAACGTTCATCTAAAATGATTAGAGGAGGATCTCCAATCATTGCTATGGCTACTGATAACTTGCGTTTATTGCCACTATTTAGAGAACGGGAAGGTTTGTTTGTTTGTGGCCATAAATCAAATTCTGTGAACTTTCCTTCCAGAACTTGATCTAAAATTCCCTTGATCTGTGCATAGAACTCGATATGTTCTCAAACAGTAAGCAACTCTAGAAGGGCATCAAACTAAGGACAATTCACCTCAGCAAAAGGAGCACGGACCGAAAGCTTTTCAATGATCTGGCGATTAACACTACAATCAAGCCTAAGTTCTGATGCAGCCACAACGAATTCCTTGCCATACTTGACAACAAACATACTTTGAACTACATTTAGCTCTGGCAAGTCGGAACACTGTGGAGCAGCAAAAGATAAACTGGCAATAGACTCCCGCAAATCCAGAGGCCATTCTTTCTGCGATTCAATTACCTAAACCCATTAACCCTCCAACAAATCAATAAACACAACTGTCGTATGTAATTGGTTCACGACTTTGCTAAGCACAGTGACGCGTTGCATGGGACTATAAGTCATTAAAGACATGCAATTAAGCTTGAATACCAGCAAATAGTTGAGTCCTAATTTGATTTATCTTCTTCAGGCACGCTGCATTAAATTACTGCTGTTCATTTAATTAAAACTCTGTTTTTTTCTCACGCGGCACTCAAAAATACACTCCGAAGAACCGCAGATGTCTCCCAGACCGCTACAAATTTCCTCAAACGGTTTCTGGGTTATCTAACTGACCCACCTGGAAAAAAAACCCATGTTTTATTTTCTTCAAATTCGCTACCATTGGGGAAAATCGAGCGTGTAAAGTTTGACGTTTTTCTGCTGTTTACGTTTTTTCTCTAAGTTAATTTTTTTCTCTGTTCTGCACTTTATGAATTTGTTGCATTTGGCTGTAAAAATTTTTGAATCAGAGGTAGGACGATTTTCCAGCGGTAGTATGCACCATGTTAAAACACATAATTTTGTTTTAGCCTCAGGTATTCAAATGAAATCCGTGAAGTGAAATGCTCTGTAAAATAGATTTCAAAGAAAGATTGTTTTCAGGTACAGTCAACAGCAAATATGGGGAATGAGCGAATCAAGAATCCAAAGAAGTTTGTGAAGCTTACAATGGAGATCATGAGCTCAGTGTTTTCTCTAAGTATTGGTGACTGCAGCATGCCTTAAGCTTTTATTTTCAATCTATTTGCACAGTTTATGTAGGCCTCCATAGGTCTCAGATTTTGCTATGATTGAGAAATTTCTTATGTTGACTTTCCAAGAACATTCCAAAACCAAAGGCTTCCTATATAAATAAGATGCACAGTTCAAATGAATGCAAATCAATTGCTTACAAAGGGATGAGAATGCACTGAAACGAAATCATGAAGAGGCCAAAACATCAAATCAATATGCAGATTTTTCTTGTTGAAGCCACAGTGAAAAGCTAAGATTCAAAATAGCCTTAGATTGTTTTTCTCTTTTTTTTTCTTCTCTGAAATTGTAAAATTTTATAAAAAGGATTAATGATTTTCAATTTGAGGCAGCAAATACTTCAAGAAAACATGCTAAAAACAGGACTTTGACTGAGGTCTTAGGCTGGTTTTTCATCGATCTGAGCTAGGTGACTAGGATAGGATCCATGTCGAGACAATTCTGAAGATGCCCATGTGGTCGGTTTTTTCATTGGACACTTGTAACCTGCTAAACCTTGAAACAGCTGCAGAATCCTGTGCTAGCTGCGGAATCAGGTGCTAGCTGCGGAATCAGGGCAGTTTCTGCAGCTGAGTTGCAAAACCTTATTAAAGTAGGATACAGTGTTTTGAAGACTACTACAAAGCATAACCAAACAATTTTGGTCAATTTGAACCTATCAAGGCAGTTGAGTTTCATTTTTTTATCATTTTATTTTTTTTTTATTTTTATTGAATCAACTGAAATGTTGAAGTTTATTTTGTCTCCTTTTTTCTCTCTTTTTTTTTCTTTTCTTTTTTACATAATAATTCTTTTTCTGATCCTCCAGATCACACAAAGTGCAAGAGGAGAGCATACTCAAGAATTATTAACTTTTTTTTCCAGATGTAAGAAATAAGGTTTCCTAATTACACTTCCCCGGCAACGGCGCCAAAATGTCTAGTCAATTTAACATCTTAAATTGCTCTACATAAATTATCAATCCGGGTATCGTAAACTGATGAAGTGTGGTGCACTATATGTACTTAGTTAACCTTTCTCTTACTTCGTTGTTTTATAGTTTATGTTGTTTTTGGGGTTTTGTTCTTGTTGGTTTTCTAAAGTTTCAATCAAAATAAAATGCAATAACCAAACAATGAGTTAATGACTATGAGACCCAGTATCCTTGCTGCTTCAGTAAAAGGACAAGATGATTCTATCATGTCATTAATCATTAAAAGGCTATGTGCATCACTAATCTACAATCAACTTGAAAGCAATTTATGTACAGCTAATATACATAAGCATAACAAAATTAAATGCAAAATTAAATGACAACTATACAAGGCAGGGGCCCCCTCTGCCACCTA
>APFE030794818.1:39550-56346 GCA_000404065.3 Pinus taeda | reverse complement strand
GCTCTCGCATTTTTATTTTTCCTGTGATTTAGAATTCGTATGCAGGTAATTTCTATACGGGGTTAAAACCTACAGTGTGTCAAACCAAAAGAGGCTGATGTGGAAACAGATGGTTTTGATCGGTAGATCGAGAAATTGGAAACCAAAATTAGACAAACCTTGAGGGAGATACTACCGAAAGATTCTAGAGCTCAAGCCCTGGATATCCAACACACATTTACCAAGTAGAAGAAAGGAACATCGTCTAGCAAGGAATTGACTATTGTTCCTGAACAGTCCCTGTTAGTGGATACCTCAGCACTCTGGGAGATTCTACCTATGAGTGGGCCCTGGTTCATATCAATGATTGATTTCAAGACAAACACCTTAAATCTTATAGTGTTGCAACTTGAGACGGTAGACAACCAACAAGTGGTTGGATCTAGAACATCTTATCTGGCCATAAACCTGGGAAAGTGTTAGACATGGATGTGATTAATCTACACAAACAAGCGAGTGGGATAGTGGCTCATAGACTCCTCAACTCTACAGTAGGGAAAAGGAAGATGAAAGCTATGTTGGAAAAGGTTTCTGAACAGTTGAATACAACCCGTGTCTGTGTACCAAAGCAAATTGAATCAACGAACTGGAAGATATTTTCATTCAAAAGTCTAGGCATCCTAAAGACATTTCCCCCTTCAAAAAATTACTTGAAGAAAAGGATAAGAAAATAAGAACTCTACATGGAGTCTTGAAGATCCCAGACCATGGTCCCCATGTCTTGATACAAGCATTTGAAAGAAAATAAGAAGTCGAGTGTTTCCATCAAGAAATGGAAACTTCCATATGACTTGAGAAGAAGAACGTAAAAGGATTTTCAAACAGTTATAGGCGATCAAAGCATAATTAAAGGAAAAAGAGGAATGTCATTTGGAGCTCATCGAGGAATATAAAGAAGCGATAAATAAAGCTCTGGACTCTGCCCAAAGGATTGAATCGAAGGATCCTAAATTATTACATATCAAAATCACTCAACTAGAACAAGATTTACAAACGGCCAAAGAGGAAATCGCCAGAGCTGAGAACAGGATAGAGGTGCTCATAGGGCGAAAAATGAAGAGATTGAGTAGATCGAGGCTACCCTTAGAGATAGAATCAATCAAATAAAGAATCTCAAGGAAGTCACTCGTGTTACAGTCACCGAGAAGAAAGCGTTAATAGAAGCAAAGGAAGTAATATCGAGATAGGTATGGTAGGAAATAACTATAATCGATGCATATGTGAAAATCTTTGCCCAATGTGAAAAGGGGCTTATACAGAATGCCATCCTAGAAGCAAGATCTATTGCTGAGGTGCTAGAGAAAAGAATGGAGGGTATTTATGGTATTATTGATTTGGCCAATAACTTGGAAGAAGAAGCCTTCTCAAAACTCAAATTTCCACCCAAGGACGACTATATCATCTCTTTATATATGATGAAAGAAAAACATGTCGCCATGCAAGCCATGCGAGATGAATTTAATAAAGTTATTAAGAAGATAAAAAAATTCAAGAGAGAATGCAATTATTTGGGAATATTTTGAGTGCCCTCGTTCTGGAATGAAGAGAACTGGGCGATCTCCTGGCAAAGGTTATTTGATCAAGTAAAGACAACATAACAAGATCTAGGTTGTTAGGCATGTTAGGAGAGGAGTAAGCTTCCTCTACCATTGTTGTCAATGCACTCTATAGGGATTTTACTATTTTAGTCAAGGTGAGAAGAATCAAGCAGAGCCTCCCTAGCACTGAATACCACATCAGATCTTTCTTGGTGATGGTGATTATGAAATTCAAGAGTATGCCTTGGATGTCAGTTGCTAATTAGGACAAACTGGTTAAAGTGAAAAGTTGGCTCAGATGTAATGTGATAGTGCAGCAGCTTGCCTCATCATCTCAGGCAGTCAAGTCAATCCCACCTATGAAATCAATTACTAATCAACCAGAATATTGGAACGAGATACCTCTCATTACTACCCAAGCACCAACTAGAAAAATGCATGAAGCACACACACTATATTCTTTGGGGCGTACCAAAAAGTCCAATTCATCCAAGTTGTGAAGGCGGCATCATATCTAAAATATTTCATTATCATGTCTTATTTTATTTTAATTATTTTATTTCTATGTTTATGGTTGAAAATAGTTATCATGACATTCACTATTTAAGAACCCTATCTCCCATTATGGGGGGGTTGTTGATAGTGTGAAAGAGACTTGACAGATATTGAAAATTGCCTGTACATGATACACAACTTTCATTATTAATTTTGAAGGTTGTTCCTAGTGATTTTTCTTTCTAGTTAATGTTTCATGTGTTAATCTGAGTTGAAATTATTGCCAATTAAATCTGGTGCTTGACCCTATTTATGCCTTAATTCTTTAGATTTTTGTTATGGTATAAACATTTTCAACATAATTACTAAATCAATTGTTCTGGGTTATTCGTGATTGAATGTTATTCTTTTGTCATATAATTCATGTTTCACAATGGTTGCAATTTTGGATGTTTTGTTGTTATGTTGATACCTTTCCATCTTTCATATAGTGTATGTTTCCCTTTAAAATCTCTTCGTTACATTCTTGTTTAAGTATTATTCCCGATATATAATATGAATTGTTATTGATCATAGAATAGAACGAGCATGCATGTACCTACTACATATGCTTCACTATAAGAAGAGTGAATCCTTGTATTAAAACCATGGTTTTTATTTTTCTCTAGCTTTATAGTTACACTCTTTTAATCCCATATTTTTATTATCGCCATATTTCATTATCATTATCTTGCTCGTTGGGAATCTTCCTATAGAATAATTAATCGTTAAATGATTTATTTTCACATGTGAATGCCACTATCACCTACTACAACTTAAACACTCATATTTGATCTTATACTTGTTTGCATATTGAAAATTCGAAAAATATATTACAGAGTTACCCCCTGTGGTGTGTTGTGGATCAACAGTTACACCTTGAGCGGGAGGACCTTATATTCCTCCATTAATGTGTGCTCAATTGTTTTTAAGTGGGAACAATATGTGCACAAACATTATTTTGGCATCGTTATCAGGGAGTTATTAGTCTAATATGTGGATGACTAATTCTAACCCTGTTCAGCCACATATGTTATTTGGTTTGGCCGATCAACGAAGTGTACTTAACGGTTTATATGAAATTTCATTGTAGGCTTCCCAGACACATTAGGAATTACGCCAGAATTGGGAGGTCTTAGCACAAGAAGACGAACGCACTCAACCAAACCCTAACACTCTTTGATGACGACAACCTATAAGAGCCTTAAATTCACTACGAAAGTGCACGTCCATTGAGGGTCAGGTGTTTTGTAAGTTCATATTGTATTATTTCTCTATATTGCATTAATCATTATCTACTTTAAGTAGTTTTGTATTTACAAGTTTTTTATTTTCTTTTTATTTTGTTCTTTACCTCTTTAAAACCTGGATACCCCTAGAAGGCTAACCAAATCCACCTCAGAAATTAGTTCTTCCCCCTTATAAGACCCAGAGCTACTAGTAACTATAGAAAATAGGAGAGGAAGCCTTGATAATTTTAGACAAAACCACACATTATCGCCTACCCCTCAGGCAATCAGATCCTCCAACTCACTTGGTTTTGATTCTGAAGCCCAACTTTCCTCAGCTTTGCTTCATCCTTCTACTCCTTCTCATAATTCATTGAACTTTCCTTGTCAATCTTCTTCTTCATCACCCTATTCTCCTCCTTCACCCCCAAATCCTCCACCCATGAATGCATGGCTAAATGTGTGATATCGCCCCCTTAATATACAGGGGCCTTTACACAATTTTCCTCCTAAGTCTGAGAAAAATCTCCCTCAATTCGATAAAAAAGGAGATCACACCACCGAGGACCATGTAATTAAGTTCCAAGATTAACGTGAGAATATAGGAGCTGAATATAATGATGTATGTATGAGGTTATTTGTGCAGAGCCTCGAAGGAGAAACCTATAAGTGGTTCTAGTCGTTAACCCCAAACACCATTAATACTATGGACAGACATATCGATTTTTTCACTTGGCAATACAATGTGAAGAAAAGCAATCATCTTTGGCTCACTGAATTCTCTGCTCTTAAGTTGAAGCCTGACGAATCTATCAATGATTTTAATAAAATATTTACTAAGTTTTATAATCACTTGGCCCCCGCATTCCGACCATCTAACATGACCGTTGTCATGTCTTATACTTCCTCACTTGACGATGATCTCTCTTATGCTTTACAAGAGAGGGAACCCACGACATTGGATGATGTGCAAGCTAAAACTTGTTCCTGCAATGGAAACCTCATTTCCAAGGGTAAAAGACTTTTTGAGGACGTTAAGTCTGATGGGAGGAAAACAATTTCTGATGTTTCTCATCAACTTCCTACTTCCTCTTCTTCACCAGAATAGAAGATCAAGGAAATTTCTAAACTCATCAAACCCCTAACAAATAAGATACAGTGTTTGGAATTAGGGAAAAGACTTGCTTTCCCTCATCCCTCTAACCCTCAAAACCGTAATCCAAATTTTCCTCCCAAGAAAAATTGCCCTCAGCAACATCAACTATTGCAATGATGGCAAAGAGCTGACAAGCCCCCCCTTCAGCCTCCTTTGAGAAATAATGCCAACTTGGTAGACAAATATGATGATGACACTACTAGTCAACTCAGAAATTTGGATGAAGGTGAGTATCCAAATGTGAACTCCATAAATTCTTTTGATATGCCTTTTTTGGTTTCCCACAAATGTTTGGGGTAGGAGTTTTGGGACCCCCAGTTAAGAGAATCACAGAAAAGTTAGAAACTCAATTTCAACAAAAATATAATTTAAGGCCTAGGAAGAATCGAGAGCCTCCTCTAGAGTCCCCCATTAAGGATCAACAAGTCATGAGAAAACCCACACCGCTCCAGCCTAATCCTGTCAATCTAGACTCTCCCTTCCCCAAAAGTTTTAGCTTGCAAAATGAGCTAAATAAAATTAGAATTAACATGTCGCTAGCTAAAGTTGCAAAACTTTCAAAATATAAATAAGAGATTGATTCCTTCCTAAAAGGATCTCAAGAGTATCCCCAAAAAATTGGTTTTAAATATGTTACCAATGTGTAGGATGACGCTCCCAAGATTTCTTTAGGACCTACAGAACCCAAAAGTGGCAATACAGTCCCTCCTTTCTATGTCAGTTTGAAGATCCATGATTGGAATCTTCACAACTGTATGCTCGACTCAAGAGCATCTCATAATCTCACACCTAAAGAGATTATGGAAAAACTTGGATTGAGCATAGCTCAAGAATACCATGACTTATACTCTTGTGACTCTCGCGGGTTTAAATGCTTAGGAGTTATTAAGGACCTAGTGGTCGTTCTGGCTCAAGTCCCAGTTAAAAGCACGGTCATAGATATAGTGGTGGCTGGCGTTCCCCCTAACTACAAGATGTTGATTTCAAAGAGCTGGGGTGCCAAGATTGGTAGGTCATTCCAGTTAGACCTTTCATATGCAACCATCCCCATGTTTGGAGGAGGTACTCAACACCTTTATAGAGAATCTAGTCTGACATACACTATTAGCTTAGAACAAAATCCCGAAAATTCTTTGATTTACACTGTTGAGGGAAATATGGGGAATTTTGTTCGGATCAGGAAAAGGTTGCCCAGACCGAAAATGATAGTCTCCTAACTTTCCCTTTAGATACTAATACAGTGTGGAAAATGTACTTCGATGGTGCTTCATCCAGAGCCAGATCTAGAGCAAGTATTGTCTTAATCCCTCCTTCTCAGAAAAACTCCTCATTTTCATTTAAGTTAAATTTTGAGACCACAAATAATATCGCCGAGTACGAAGCAATCATCCTTGGGTTACAAACCACACATAAACTAAATATTAAGAATCTATCTATCTGTGGTGACTCTAAACTGGTGATCAAATAAGTGACTAATAAATTCCAAGATAAGCATCCTCATTTGCATGCTTACATAAACCAAGTTTGGCATGTGATTGATAACTTTTTCTCAGTTATTAATTTCACAACTATTCCCCGTGAACAAAACCAATTATTTGACGCTTTGGTTGTCACAGTAGCCACCTTTTCTCCCCACATTGGACTCAAGATCAAATACGAAATAGAATTTCTCTATAGACCTTCAATACCTGACAATGTCAAACATTTCCATGTATTTGAAGATGAGCAAGATATTAAGAGATTCATCCAATTAGTTGGAGGATACTCAGACCAATTTATCGATGAAGGCAAGGATGTTAACATGGGACAAACTGGTGCTCCTCGTTTTAAACCCAAAATTGGCGGACGTGGTGTAATCCAATTAAAAAATAATCATATTCCAAGAGGATTAATCCCTCTGGAGAAGATTTTTTATCACAATGACATTGTGGCCACTCCGGCCCTAAAACCTCCCAATGTTGAGGTGGAAAAAGTTGACATTTCTACCACTTCTGAACATAAGTTAATTAATTTGTCTAACTCCCTTTCAAAATGTACAAAGGAGAAATATGTCCAACTCCTTTCCAAGTATAATAACATTTTTTCCTATTCATATAATGATCTCAAGGCCTACTATCAGAGTATTATAGAGCATCACATCTCTTTGAAAGAGGGAGCTAAGCCCTTTAAGAAAAAAATCAGACAAATTAATCCTCTCTTGCTTCCCTCTATTGAGAAGGAAATTAAAAAGCTCCTAGATGCTAAAATAATCATTCCCCTACGCTACTATACTTGGGTGGCTAATTTAGTGTTGGCCAAAAAGAAAAATGGAGAAATTAGACTATGTGTAGACTTTAGAAATCTAAATAGAGCATCATTTAAGGACAATTACCCCCTTCCTATGATGGATACCATCCATGATGGACAAGTTCTTTGGTTATAACCAGTACAAAACCACTTTTACTACTCCATGGGGTACATTCATGTAGCAGAAAATGCCTTTCGGCCTGATGAATGTCGAAGCCATTTTTCAAAGAGCCATGGATATTGCCTTCATGAATGAAAAGGATAGATACACGGTCATCTATTTAGACGACATGAGCATATTTTTGGTAAGTGATGAACAACATCTCAAAAATTTGGAAGTTATATTCCAAAAATGTTGGCTATTTGGCCTCTCCCTGAATCCAAAGAAATATTTCTTTGTGATGACTGAAGGGAAGTTTTTGGGACATATAGTATGCCAGAGTGGTGTCAGGCTTGACCCTAAAAGGGTACAATCCATCCAAAGTATCTCCCTCCCATGTACTAAAAAAGAAGTATAGGCATTCTTAGGAAAAATAAATTTCTTAAGGAGATTTATTCCTAACCTCGTTGAAATAGTTAAGAATATTAATCGCATGCTCAAGAAGGGAAATGAAGTTGCTTGGGATGAAGAGTCCAAAAGTTCCTTCAAATGAATTAAAAAAGCTATAATACAAGCCCCCATCCTAATCAGTCCCGACTATACAAAATATATATATATATATTGTTTTCCCTTTCACTTTTGAACACACCATTGTTGCAGTATTATTGCAGAAACACCAAGATGGGTATGAGCAACCCATCACCTTTTTTATAAAATCACTTCAGAATGCTGAATTAAAATATGATATAATAGATGGGCAGGAATACACCCAGGTTAAAATGCTTAATGCTTTTAGGGAATATATTTTAATGGCAAAGTCAAACGTATACATACCTCACCCTGATGTGAGAGATATACTCCTCCAGCATGATACAGAGGGAAGAAGGGGATAGTGGATAGCCAAAACACATGAGTATGATTTAGAGTTGAAACCCATTAAGATTATTAAAGGGAAAGGGTTAGCTAAAGTTTTAACTGAAGCTAATTTCAACTCACTCGACATCCATTTATTTTCTCTTGAGAGCTCAGTAGCAAAATATGGAGGTCAACAGGATAAGGAGTAAGGTTTTTGATACCTTCCTTTGATCCCACTACTGTCAACCCCTATTTTCTATCGACATAATGGTATAGGGATATCATTAGTTACTACAAACGATGAAGTTATCAAGTTCCTTGAGAAAATCCGCTAAACTTTCTATTAAATTAAAAGCAATTAATTATTGTATCATAAACAGAATTTTATACTAGAAAGATTCAGTAGGTGTTCTTTTAAATTATGTCCTCCCCTCACAAGTAGATTACTTGATTACTCTTCACCACGATGGCATATGTGGCAGCCATTATGCCTCGTGAGGTACAACCCATAAAATTTTGAAAAGTGGCCTTTATTAGCCAACCCTTTTTAGTGATGTTAATAAAAAGGTAAGAGCCTTCCATCAATGTCAAATTTTTGCCGGGAAGCAAAACCTGGCCACTTTACCCCTCAAGCCTATAATAGTTGAGGCACTATTTCAACAGTGGGGGCTATATTTTATTGGAGAAATTCACCCCCCGTCCAGTGGTCAACATCGTAGGATTATTACTTCCATTGACTATTTTACCAAATGGGTAGAGGTTGCCTCGTTAAGAAAAATTAATGATGAGGCTGTAATGGGATTTTTAACTGAAATTATTTTCTCCCATTTTGGTTGCCCCAGAAAGATTATAGGAGATAACGCCAATCCTTTTTGTTCTACTGCTTTTGAAAATTTTTGTGATAACTTCAAAGTAAAGCTAGGACATTTGAAAGCTCATTACCTACAGGGAAATGGGCTCGTCGAATTGACTGACAAAAATATAATAAAAATTCTTAAAAGGTCCTTACACTCTATGAAACGAAAATGGCATGTAGCTCTCAAATATGCTATTTGGGCAGATCGAATAAGCACCAATAAATCAATTGGTGCCTCACCATTCCAATTGGTTTATGGTGTAGATGTCATGTTTCCTTTATACTTAGGCGGAAAGGTCATGAAAAGCCTACAGATTTTAAATGAGGAACACAATGACCTCCAGAGGTGTATCAACCAGAGGATCCAACTTTAGCAGGAAAGGGAGTTGGTTTTCCAAAGGATAAACCAACATCAAGCCAAAATTAAAAAGGAGTTTGACAAGTGAGCTAGGGATAGAACTTTCCTCTCTAGGGATTGGATCCTAAAGTGGGACAAAATAAGCGAAGAACTAGGAAAACATGGAAAATTCGACAATCTCTGGCTAGGGCCTTTCATTATCGATAGGGTGGAGGGTGAAAAGTCTTTTATTTAAAAGAAGGAGAGGAGGTTAGTCATGCTATTAACGAACAATACCTCAAACATTATATATATATATATATATATATATATATAATTATATATAATATATATATAATATATATATATCTATATATATTATAATATATATATATATATATATATATTACCAAAAATATGTTTGTATATAAATAAGTATATATTGATAGTAATGATAATAATAATTAAAACTAAAGTACTAGATAACGTAATTTTCAAGATTAATGGATGATTGGTAATTTGGTACACTAAATTAAAATGCAAATGTATATCTTGAAAGCATGGGAGTTCATTTCTTATTGAAATCATTATGTAATACAAAGCAACTCTTTTTCATTATAAATGAATTATTTTCAAATGTTGAACTAAAACATTATGGTTACCTAAGTGTCCCTATCTATCCTCAAGTCAAGACTACCCAGACGTTATACAATTCAGATGCAATACCAATTTTTGTACTTCCCATACTCTCTCGTTTTTGCCTCTCAAGATAATCGTTAACCTATGAATTTGTTATAAGTCCTGCAGGGTCTTATCATGCTACAATTATATTTTTTAACTCAGGTGGTTAAATAGAGTCCAAATATTCCCCCTATTTACGAAAATGTTTCTTCACCACCTGTCTTGCTCATCTATTCACCTGCCTCCTTATGATGGGGTATGTTGACAACCTCCGTCAGAGCTATGGACGCTCGCTAGCAGCGAAGCAAGGTCAGTGGTATTGGGTGATCCCGATGCATAACCTACCCGTCCCCTTACACTTTGGTTTGGCGGGGTATGTTGATGACTCCGGCAGGGCTATGAATTTTCATTGGTAGTGAGTGGTATTGGAAATTTCCATTGTGGTCCTTCCAACCACATTGTAAAGACAAATTAATGAAAGCCACTAATTGAAAACAACGGAGCCGTGATTGTATGGAATAATAAGGGGCATTAGGAAAATCCTATCAGCAAGACAGCGAATGACTCCGTTGGGGCTATGAACGCTCGCTGACAGCAGAGCAATGTTCAAAGGTAACTGATGTTTAAGGGTTCCCTAAAGCCTATGTGTTCATGTTTCATCTTGATATCTATTAAATTGCAATTTGAAAGTCACCAGCGAGAAATTTTTCCTCGCATGGAAGCAATATAAAATCTTAGGAGATGGTAATCCTCCCTAGTTTTCTTTATTTTTCTATAAAGTTTTCATTTCATTGTATAACACTTAACGCCCATTTGTGGATAGGTACCGGACAAACCTTGGCAAATTTTTAATTTAATTGGCATGCTTTATATTCATTTATTATTAAAAGAGGAACATGTTTAATCAACAAAATTAAATATACCATGTTTTTATGACATATATAAAGTTAAAGGGAAAAAACAAAAATTATTGACCCTTGCTTCTCAAGTTATTATTTATCAATTCAAAAATAAAGTAAGCGTCAAGTATCATTATGTAAAGCTAAGAAGTAAAACATTATATTCCATAAGTTTGATACTTAAAGCAAAAGCTTAACCATATGCCTGGTCTATTCAATACACAAGAGGCCTTTAGGCTTTACGTTTCATATAAGAAAATTATACAAAATTTTGCAATTAAGCAGACCTTTACGACCAAAATTGAGCTAACTTCTCTCTTAAGACTCACTATCTGAAACTTGAATGATATCAATCTCCGACTTTGACGAACCAACCTGGTGAGTGCTTGTCGCTAGGTCGCGTGGATTAATACTTTCAACCCCCTCATATACCCTTCGTAGCATGCTCAGTTGTGCTTCAATTGACATTAGATGCTCTTCCAAATTGGTCACCAAACGTAGTAGTTGGTCCATTTTAGAATGTAAGTTCTCCCTGCGTCGCAAATGGCTGCTACCTGCACCAGACATGGCTCTTGTCCTTCCTCATTGCACTCATATTTTCAAATCCCAGATAATCGAGCAAATAATTACATTTACTCTTATGGCATTAGTTTATCCTTTAATTAGCTCTTGTCACCTCTGCATTAACATCCACCTTTAACCCATCACATCGCGGACATATTCCTTGTGGCTTATCAGTACGGAGGGGTCTAGTTGAGCGATCATCATCGTCGTTTAGCTCTAACTCCATAGCCTAATGGATAAGTCAGTGGGCCCATGTTCTTGGCTTCACACAAGGGAAATCTATCCCCAAATGGAGCCAATGTTGGGGAAAATCCCCCCCCCCCAATTTTTTTTTTACAAGTAATATGATTTGATAACCTTTGTAAATTTAGGTAGTGATCTCCTTAACGATCGAGCAGGATAGAGGAGCAGATATGTTGTTGGTCATAGATTGATAGTCCATCGTCACACTCGCATTTTCAAATTGCATGGTGAATAACGTATTTTAAATTCCTAACTTGTTTAAACCCCTTGCACTTTTCCGGCCTAATCACCCTTGGAACTAATTTGACTAAGCTCTAAAGACGAGGTCGCATTCAAAGCCTGCATGCAATAAGCGCCTTACTTTTTCTAGCTGTATCTAGACTGCCAGATACCCTGCAATCTAACGGTTGTCAAGCCTTTTTGAAAATAAAGTTGTCCACCCTTTAGCACACCTCTGTAGACCCGATGGCATGATCGTCATTGATTATGATTAAATCAATGGTCGTCACATTTCTACTTGCATATTAGCTAACACTTTTATTTCACACGATGAGCGGGTCTCGCCCGCCGTGGTTGGTGGTCCAACCTATGGAAATATTCCACATGTCCGCTACATTAATGCACATCTTAAGCCAGTATTAAGTCTAAACGTCGCCATATTTTCCCATTCCTCTCGTTGTTTTCGCTCTTTGGGTGTTATATTCTCGAAGTCGACCATGGTTTTTTTGAAACCGTAAGGCTACCGCACCCACTCTGAATTCAAATTTATTCACCTGTAAGTGGTTATTTCTCCTCCCCTCTTTGACTACAACATTAATATTGTTCAACTGAGCTGTTATGGCCAAGCTGGTGGGGAAAGAACCCCTAGTAAATGAGTTGGAGGGAGTGTAGGACACCAAGGTGTGCCTCACCGATATTCTTACCTTAAAGAGGACCCTCTCCTCATCAACAACTACTTCAGCTGATATAAATACTTTCTTAAGACTGGAGTCTAGCATGCAGTACTCCCGTCAGTTCATTTCAACCCAGATTCTATATTATTATTAGCCGAAATTTGGGAACCAGAACAATAGGCGATATAATTTAATCATATTCATTCTGTGTTTTTAAAGGTCGATGAAAATATGATTATGAAAATGCTTGGCATCCAAACTCAGGGAATAGACACATCGGACAGGGGTTTAAAAAAGCAATTCATTACGTGGGCTGAGGAGGAGAAGCTTGAATTCCTCAGAACCCTTTTTGAAAACCCTTACCCTGAGCTAAAACTGGATTTCCCCATCCAAACTACTTTACTTAAACCCTTTTAATAGACTTTAACATCTCTCTTCTCAGTCCTTTTTGGTCTTGCAGATGATTCTAAGGTGGATGAATCTCTCTTCCTAGCAATTTGTATCATCACACTTAAGCCTGACCAGCAAACCATTAATTTTCCTAAGTAACTAGCTCTCAATCTCATTGTGGATTTATCTACCATCCTTCCTTTCCGCTCTTGCCGACATTGCTCATATCTTGTCCATATGATTTTATATAATTATCTTACATACTTCCTCGCTTCTATACTTTTATTAAATACCACAGATGCCGAAGGTAGAGAAAAGGAAGTTTTCCATTGGTCTGATGTCATATACCCCCAGCGTGTACCTTTGGCTTATTCTCAATACATTGATTGTTTCACTTATCCTTTAAGGGTTAAAATTACTGAAGCCAAAGTGAGTCGAATCTTAGAAGAGCAGGTTAAAGTGTTAAGACTAACCGAAAAAGAGAGTATTGGCAGTTGGTTCTTATTCTCAAATTATACTATGATAAGGTTGTAAGTATTTGATAATCAACCGAATCGACTTCCCAAGTATGTAACGTATTTATTATTTTCTTATGAGGTATTAAGACAAAAAAAAATTGTGTTAAATGAGTTTCATTTCATGTCTAAAAAGAAAGGTGCATTGTTCAGTTACCCCTATGTTATATCTCATGTAATTGCTAGAAATGAAAATGCAATTGATACCTTGGAAAAATAAATGCCCTCCATTGGTTTTACGCAGGATGACTGTTGGCGATATGACCCGCTTGGAATTATTTTCTAGCTTAAGAAACAAGTGATACTATCAGCTTATGTGCATGAAAGCATACCTGAATTGGAGAAGGTGGCCAATTTTCCCATACTATCGGAAGAAGACTTGCAATCAGTACCATTCGCTATGATGATTGACACATTTGTACCAACTAATTTCAGCCATTCGTTGGTTCAGGAACTAGCACCAGAAGCAAAAACTTCGGTTTCATGTGCTACTCTCCCCCTGAGCAAGCAAATGGTCGATGAATTAACTCATTCAGGCTTGTTCGACGTGTAAGACCAAAAGAGGTCGATGTGGAAACAAACGATTTTGATCGGCAGATTGAGCAAGTAGACACCGAAATTAGACAAATCTTGAGGGAGATACAACTGAAATATTATGGAGCTCAAGCCCTGGATATCCAACATGCAATTACCAAGATGAAGAAAGGAACAACATCTGGCAAGGAACTAACTATTGTTCATGAACAATCCCCGTCAGTGGACATCTCAATGCTTTGAGAGATAATACCTATGAGTGGGCCCCACTTAATATCAATGATTGACTTCGAGATGAACACCTTGAATCTTACAGTGTTACAACCTGAGATAGGAGACAACCAATAAGTGGTTGGATCTAGAACATATTCTATGGCCATAAACTTGGGCAAAGTGTCGGACATGGATGTGATTAATCTACACAAACAAGCGGGTGAGATAGTGGCTCACAGACTCCTTGACCCTACACCAAGGAATAGGAAGATGCAAGCTATGTTGGAAGAGGTTTCTGAATAGTTGAATACAACCCATGTGGCCTTGCGTACCAAAGCAAATCGAATCAAGGAACTGGAAGTGATTGCCATTCAACAATCTAGGCATCCTAAAGACATTTCCCCCTTGAAAAAATTACTTGAAGAAAAGGATAGATAAATATGAACTCTGTAGGGAGTTTTAATGATCCTAGACCACGATCCCCATGTCCTAATACAAGCATTCAAAACAAAATAAGTAGTCAATCATTTCCATCAAGAAATGGAAACTTCCATACAGCTTAAGGAAAAAGAACATAAAAAGGTTGTCGAACAGTTACAGACGATCAAAGCAGAATTAAAGGAGAAAGAGGAATGTCACTTGAAGCTCCTTGACGAATATAAATCCCAATCAATAAAGCTTTGGACTCTACCCAGAGGACTAAATTAGAGGATCCTAAATTATTACACATCAAAATCACTCAGCTGGAACAAGAGTTACAAATAGCCAAAGAAGAAATCACCAGAGTTGAGAACAGGACAGAGGTAGTCGTAGGGTGGAAAAACCAAGATATCGAGTAGATCTTGGCTACCCTTAGAGACATAATCAATCAGATAAAGAATCTCAAGTCGCTCATGTTACAGTCACTGGGAAGAAAGCATTAATAGAAGCAAAGGAATAAATATGGAGATAGGTATGGCAGGAAATAACTGCAATCGATGCATATGTGAAAATCCTTGCCCAATGTGAAAAAGGACTTATACAGAATGCCATCCTTGAAGAAAGGTCTATAGCTGAGGTGCTAGAGAAAAGAATGGAGGATCTTGATGGTATTATTGATTTGGCCAACACCTTGGAAGAATAATCCTTCTCAAAAATCAAACTGCCACCTAGGGACGATTATATCATCTCTTTATATATGATGAAAGAGAAACAAGTCGCCATGCAAGCCATGCGAGATGAATTTAATAAAGTGATTAAGAAGATAAACAATTTTAGGAGAGAATGGAATTATTTGGGAAGATTTGGAGTGCCTTCGTTATGGAATGAAGAGAATTGGGTGATCTCCTGGCAAAGGTTCTCTGATAAATTAAAGACACCAAAAAAATATCTAGGTTGTTAGCCATTTTAGGAGAGGAGTCAGTTTCCTCTACCGTTGTTGTCAATGCCCTCTATAGGGATTTTACTATTCTAGTCGGGGTGAGCAGAATCAAGCAGAGCCTCCCTGCCACTAAATATCAAATCAGATCTTGACTGGTGGTGGGGATTACGAAATTAAAGAGTGTGCCTTGGATGTCAATTTCTAATTGGGACAAATTGGTTAAAGTGAGAAGTCGTCTCAAACACAATGTGACAGTGTAGCAGCTGTGGCAGCAGCTTGCCTCATCATCTCAGGTAGCCAAGTCAGTCCCACCTATGAAATCAGTTACTAATCAATCAAAATATTGAAACAATATACCTCTCATTACTACCCTTGAACCGACTAGAAAAATGCATGAAGCACACACACTATCTTCTTCAGGGCCTACCAAAAATTCCAAGTCATCCAAGCCACGAAGGCGGCATCATATCTAAATTATTTTGTTATCGTGTCTTATTTTACTTAATTATTGTATTTCTATGTTTATGGTTGAAAATAGTTATCATGACATTCACTATATAAGAACCCTGTTTCCCACTATGGGGTTGTTGACTGTTTGAAAGAGACTTGATAGATATTGAAAATTGCTTGTACATGATACACAACTTTCATTATTAATTCTAAAGATTGTTCCTGGCAATTTTTATTTTTAGTCAATGTTTCATGTGTTAATCTGAGTTGCAATTACTGCCAATTAAATCTGGGGCTTGACACCATTTATGCCTTACTTCTTTAGCTTTGTGTTACGGTACAAATAGTATCAACACAATTACTAAAAGAATTGTTCTGGGTTATTCGTGATTGAATGTTAGTCTTTCATCGTATAATTCATGTTTCACAAAGATTGCAACTTTGGATGTTTTGTTGTTATGTTGATACCTTTCCATCTTTCTTATAGTGTATGATTCCCTCTAAGATATCTTCGTTCCATTCTTGTTTAAGTATCAGTCCCGATATATAATATTAACTGCTATTTATCATAGAATAGAACGAGCATGCATGTACCTGCTACACATGCTTCAGTATAATAGGAGTGCAACCTTGTATTAAAACCATGATTTCTATTTTTCTCCAACTTTATAGTTACACTCTTTTAATCCCATCTTTTTATTATCGTCATATTTCATTATCATTATCTTTCTCGTTGGGAATCTTCCTCCAGAATTATATATCGTTAAATGATTTCTTTTTACCTGTGAATGCCACTATCACCTACTACAACTTAAACACTCATATCTGATATTATACTTGTTTGCATATTGAAAAATCAACAAATATATTACAGGCTTACCCCCTCTGGTGTGTTGAGGATCAGAAGTTACACCTAGAGCGGGAGGACCTTATAGTCCTTAATGAATGTGTGCTCAATTTTTTTTATGTGGGAACAATTTGTGCACCAACAAGTAGGAATGACCCCTCAAGAAATTAAAATTGCACAACAAAAGTACAACAATCGATATAGTAGAAAATTTAATTCAACATATATACAAGAGATAATAAATGGAACATATCTCTATTGTTGGAAATAATACTGA